>JAJIZL010017435.1:343395-381841 GCA_023969395.1 Amblyomma maculatum
ACACACACACACACACACACACACACACACACACACACACACACAACCACCAAGTGATATGCTAGAAAAATATTTGAGTGCTTCGAAATGCCCTCAACATTTATACCGCATCAATGTGAGGATCAGTGGAACTACGTATAAGTCCATTCAAAACTTTGATCTTTTGTTTCCGGTCCTTATTTGCCTTGAAAAGAGTCCGAAAATACATGCTGTTCGATATAAGCTTTTGTAGTACTTATCTGGCCCTAATTAACCAAGAATCACTACAGCCATATAATCTAAAGGCACGGAGTGTTGCGACCACTCTAATCAAAAAGAGGAGAAGCAGAAATAGCCTTTTTTAGACTACTTATGAAAGAGGGGCTGACTCTGGTCTTGTGACCGGGCACGAACCTTTAAGAAGCTGTTGCTGTTTTGCAACAGCATGTCACGGGAAACTCTCAAAAGACCCTATCAGTTCAAGGATATCCAGAAAGTAATACAGAAGCGAGGTATTTCCACATGGTAAATCACCTGCCAAAATATGGGCATACGCGTCCAGTAATTCTCAAAATATAAACTACCCTACTCGCTTCAAACAAGAAAACTCCGCAAAATCTCCGCCCCAAATAAACTACTAAATATTTACGGTAGCAGAAATTGCGCTCATATTAAAGAATATAAACAGAAAGCGGTGTTCAGCCTTTCCGAGCATGGCATCAGCCATACGTTTTCTTGCTGTAATGAAAGCCTTGTAATAATATATGTGTAAGAAATGAAAGGTGGTTGTGGTATGTACCGGGGACGATCGGAAAGAGAACTTAAATATCATTGTTTGTGCATCGAATTTTTGTTTGAATTTATTATAGGCCCTAGCTCGGACCAAGCTGAGGATAGCCATAGAAAACTAAATATTTTTGCTGGCTCTTGGGGCTTAGGGAAATACTAGTTCAAGAGCAGATTTTCTCGCTGCTTGTTCGGCAACTGCGTCTACTTCACTCATCACGACACAACTCGTCCCCATCTATGTCGTCATTAGTTTACGACAAGGTCATAAGCAAGCACACTCGAGCCAGCAACGCGCACCAATGGCCGGCCACCTTGTGGTTAGAACTTCGCTGTTATTTGGAAGCGAATGCCTGCGACAACAGCCTAATAAATACACTCCGAAACAACCTGAAAATGACGAAAAATGTGTCATACAACTGCGAATAATCAGATAAGACGCCCTATTCTATGTGAAGTGCGATCAATAAATACTGCCAAATGGAGGCAGCAGTTAAAAGATGAATGAACAGAATTGTGTCTTTCACCGTTGCACGCACATGTCTTTAGAAACGGCACCTATATTGTACATCATCTTTCCAGAAAGCAAGTTCTCAACTCTAGTTATCAATCTGAAACGTCGTACATAAGAAGATGTCGCGGATAGGGTAAACTAATTAATTATAATGGTAAATAATATCATTTGCCTGCGGACTGATGCGTAAAGAAAAGAATCGCAATTTTAGAACGGGCTTAGCGAATAGAAGTCGACAGCCCGACCGTTTAAAATACAAAAAGAGCAATGCGATCTTCTGTGCCCAAGAAGAACTTTGGTTTGAGCTAGGTGGTTTGAGCTAGTCTTCCGTAGCATTGCCAGCAATTACTTTGATGAAATCGCATTATTTTAGTTAAATGTGCTTCAAATAGAGACACAATTAGTGCGGTTGGTGGCGTGCAAGATGGTGAGATTACTGTGGCAACAATACCACGCGCTGCTTCGCCATGTCATAAAGCTCAACGCTTAAGAGGAAGCTCAATAAGAATTTTGGTGGGTGCTTTTGACTTCCGATATTTCTAGCCACAATGCTGTTTTTGGAAAATTTATATAGCTGACTCATTTTCGCTGTTGACGGCCTTCAATTCTGCCACATTACATTGCTGTTGAAAATAAATAGGTAAAAAGGGAATTTATTATTTTATTTATTGTTTTATTTATTATTTCATTTAATATATTCATTTATAATATATGCCCGATCAACTGCACTTTATAACACGCACAGAGCCTACATTTCCGTGCCATCCACCACATGGGATCAAACTGCCGCATCCTTCCGAAATTTTGAAAAAGAAATTGTATCGAATAATTTGAAACGCCCTGCACATTTCGGCAGTGCTTTGGGTCTGTTGATTTATTGTGGAATGATTTCCAAATTCTAAATGGCATTCAAAGACCGGAATTCATCCTTAAAAGATTTGCCTTGCCGAGGTTGCAGAAGAGGTGGAAGCGGTGTGAATAGCCCGTAGGTGCACAGCTGGTGCACAGCGGGTGCATCCGCGGGTTTGGTGTGGAGAATGCTGAATACTCGGGACAAAGTAAAGCCCAAGCAAAGGATGAATTCAGGACGGAACAAAAGAAAAGAACAAAGGTCTTCGCGTGTAAAGGTGGTTCGCCAAGGCTTCTTTGGCTAGAGAGATTGGGAACGTACGGGGGGAAATATTTAATCTAAGTCAAGCATTAATCTTCAGTAAGGCAGTGAAGATAGTATGAAAGGAAGCGGGGACGGGTGGCTATATGTCTTATGGACTTTATTCTGGATTCAAAGCGAGTATTATGCAAACGTAGTTGCGGGGGGAGAGGCTATGTAGACGGAAAGTGTGGAAAAATATTCGCTGAAACACGGAGAGAGGTTTAAAAAGCAGGGCGCATGAAAGCGTAGGTCTTGTAGCTTCAAGAAATATACCCAGAGACGAGGAAATTGCTATTCTCATGTCCTTCATTCAAATAAATGCAAATGCTAAAAAGAACTTTATTTCATGTTTCTAAACAGCTCTGCTCATTAACGCCACAATTTTATATCGTGAAGAAAAAAATGACCTTGAAAAACGGCTTCTAACAAACAGGCGGATCATTACCATGACTTTTAACGCGGAAGAATTACTAGGCAGTCGGGTAAGTAGCGTGTACGTAGTGTACATAACGTGTGTACAGTCTTGTGTCGCTCTGGTAAGAATTAGAATCGGACGAGCGGTTGTAATCGAAAGAGGACGACTGTGTAGATGCCAACACAAATTATGTCAATAATGTGGTTGGTTTTTAATTAAAGCCAGAAATACAAAAGCAACATCAGACGTCGAATTAGCAATACGACTAATGCCGACGTCCAAGCAGTGTTACGTCACTCCAACCGGAAGTGGGTGTATTCTGACATAGTGAGCCGAATAAATGCGTAATACGGATCAGAAGTGTGTAATGAGTGTCAATTAATAAAGTAAATTTAATTGGGGTATAAAACAGCGAAAAATAAACATTTGCGCAAAGTGAGGTCACAATGATACAGTTGCCGTGGGAACCACCACCGGTGACGTCCCAGTGCAGCCTAGAACTAGTGACGTCATCGACAACCGGCAGTGCCATTCTCAACGCCAGGAAGGAGTTCATTGACTACCACCGTGACATCATGTCGCATCCTGATAACGTGTGACATCATGACGTCCAGTGGCGTCCTCTCCTACGCCAGTTGCTTTGTCGCCGCTGGCCCCAGATGACGCGGTGCTTAATCGTGCGCTGTGTTGATGTGTTGGGGTGTAACAGTGCTGGTAACGTAATAAAAAACGCCGGACCAAGAGTGAGAAATAGAAACGAGAGAGATAAGGAGAAAAAAAAAAGCTAAACGGAGGCAAAGAGGGCCGAAGAGAGGCAAAGAGAGACAAAGATGGGCAACGAGTGTCAAGAAGGCGTCATTGCTTATGAATTAATGCAACACAGATTATTGAATGCTCTCAGAAATTTCGCTTACTTAAATATTTTGTTGTCTCTCTGTGAGTGCAATTTAGCGAATTTAATCGAAATAGCAATTGTTCTTCGTTGACCACAAACGTGACATCGTTTTAGTGGTGATGACATGCAGTAAAGAATTGACAGGTGTGCTTGTCGCCGCCAAACTCGGGTTTTTCTCATTAAGACACATCTGTCATTCACAATTGCTGAGCAATACCCGCTTAGAATATTGTTCAACTCAAAATGTGAGAAGAATACAACGGTGGTTTTGAGATTGCCAGTAGAAAACACCAACTACTTTCGTATGGTTCAAATGCCGTGGAGGCTCTGCTTAAGAAACGCCTTTGCATACATTCATGTGTAGAAGATGCAACTTGAATAAATCAGTGAGCGCTCAGAAAGTAGAAGCAAAGCCTTCTTATTTTCCCTAAATATAACAAAGTAGTGCGGTCTCCCAAAATTGCTCATGTAGTCTTGCGCGACCACACCCGAGAAACCAGACGCAGGAATGCCTATCGGAGCCTTTTGGAAATGAAGTAAACGAAGGGCAAAACAAAAATAAAGGCACTGTAAGGACGACACACTCTTCCCAAATGGATTCTGGCCCCCAACGCTTTAAGCCAGCAGTATTAGAAGTCCAGCTGGCACGGTCAAATGCAATACCGACTGGCTGCTTCTCCCCTCTTGAGCAGCCGCCGAAAGTCTGACACAGCGAAGGCGCAGGCCGGGACGTTGCACGGATAGCATAATGCATGCACCCTGAACGCGCCGGCACCCGGGAGAAATGGAAGTAAATAATTATGTCTTCTGCAGGACAAAATAAAACCTGCTTAAATAAAGCGCATAGCGGACACACCGGTGACGGCTAAGAGTACTGCACTATATGTATTCTGTGAACGCAGGACGGGTCTCAGCATTATGATTTCATGAATGAGGCTGTCCACACATTTTTGTTTTTGTGTAGCTTACTTCCCTACCCCCCCCCCCCCCCCCCTTTCACCCTCTCTCTTTCCAGTCACGCCACCACCGACGTTTATTATCGTTGCTCCCTGTTCTGGCGTTGGAAGGCGGTTTCGTTGTGCCGTTTACCAGACTCTTTAATAGTTTCTAGACAGGTTGAGAAGCGAGAGACAAATACTGAACTCGCTCAGTATCTAATGTTATGCAGTAATTCTTTTCCAATCGCTGAACTGAAGTAATGAGAAAATAACAAACGAAAGTACGCACTTTATAACTTTACAAACAGTTAATATGATGGCTTTGGCAAAAAATTGTTGATACTGTGACGTTTCAGTCTTGGCGGCATAGCTTTGCCTCCCGCGTTTATTACGCCATTCAAAACACTGGTAAAGCTCCATACCCACCTCATATTTGTTTTCTTCAAAGGTTGGTACGGAAAGCTAGGCGTGACTAACTGCTTGCGCTGCCTACCGCGTCTATTTCAAGGTAGAGGAACACCAAACCCGCTCTCTCAAAGGGGGGGGGGGGTCGACTGCGTGCCTTAACCATTTTCACGATTTTTGACGACAACATGCGCACGGCCTCGAGTAATACTAAATGCGTCGATTACCGCACCTGAGAGGCACGAACAAACGTAACAAACAAAACAAACAGACAAAAAAAACCAACAAACAAGCATCCCAATAAAGAAAATTAAGTAAAAGCAAATGTGAGGATAGCAAACAGCTGTTTTGTTTTATTTAGCCTCTTTCAAACCAGATTGCCGTCGGTGCTGTCAAGCAGAAACACTTTCCAGAATTCCAGAGGCCAGAGGCAAAATGCAGTGAAAAAAACGCTGCACTCAAACGCAGTAAGGAATACCTGCAGAAATAAAGAGAAAAGCGCAGGAGTTCGATGCCGAAGAACCCGCGAGGGAGAGCCACTTCACGACGCCCGTCCGATCACGATCCCAGCGAGAGCGCGGGAAGCACCATGTCGCGGTGGGGAAATTGCGACCGGGATGAACCGCACAGGCGATCCTCCGAGGTAACCGACGTGAAGCGTAGGGCCGTAACCTTCTGTATTTGTATCTGATATAAATGCTTTCCACCACCACCCGGCGCCTCTCCAGCGGAAGCCGGCGGGTGGTTCGCGTGCCAGCGAGATTGCGATTGTCCCTGGCAAGCCAGCTTCGCCACTTCCCATGGCTACGCTCGAAGCAGCCCTAAACCCCGCAAAACGCGGGCGCTGGATGTGTATTAGGGGTTGCCGCTTTTGACTTCTCTTCCTCTGTTCTTTGTAGCTAAAAGTTCTGAGCCACCACCCCAGCATATACGCTCCCTTCTAGCTTTTCTAGCTGATTTTACGATCTAATCTCTGTCACGTCGGGGCGGAAATGTACGCCACTTTGTGGTCTTTTAGTTTCTACCTTGTTTTTCTCTTAAGAGTTTAAAACGAGAGGTGACAGCCGTTGCAGACACCTAAACACGAAGCGTTTTCTCGAAATCTGGAATAACGTTTCCCTCTTCGGAGCAAGCAGAAGCACAAGGCACTCGCTCTCTGGGCACGAGAATGTTGCTTGGTAGCCGATGTCATCGTGCTCTACTTTGGTCTTCTGAAAACGCTACATCTTGCAGCGGCGGGATTGCGAACACGTACTTCATAGAACGAGTGGGGCTTTGTTCGGTGTATCACATCTGCCTTCTGAGCTGTGATTGACGCCGGCTTAGGGTTTGCTGGTGTAATACTACGTCATGTCTCTTTCACCGGTAAAAGTCGGCCCCCGCTCATGAGGAATGTAGCCATTAAATACGGCTATAATAAAGAAACACGAATTATGCAATATTTTAAGATATGGATTGCGTGAAGGAAGCTTCATACAAAATTGAGATGAAAGCCTCCCTCCATCCAGCACCACTGATTTTGTTTATATTAGACAAAGGGACATTTTTATTGTGCTTTTTTTCTCTCGTGACAACGAATATCCTGATGGAATGGCAGAGATGGGACCAGCCTTAAATATTCCGCTAAAAACGTCTTCTGCCTATTTACGATTTTAAACTCTTTTCTATCATTCTTTGTCGAAACCCGAAAGTTTAAAGAAAGAAAGTAGAGGATTAAAAAGCACGGCATAGCGCGTCGCATAAGTTCCTAGCCTTAACTAAGCTAATCGACATAGAGTACAGGAGAACCTGCGATTCATGAATAACATAAGTCGCGCATGAACTAAAACTTATACGCCGAGCACAACAACGCGATAAACCGATTTCATGAGGTAGAGTATCGATCGGAGGAGATGGTATATGCCATCAATGGATCAGTTGGCACTCTCGCAATCAGATGCAAGGAGGAACCATCAAAAAACAAATTGCATACAAAAGCAGTGCTGCGCCTGACATGCTTCACGCGCGAACCTTCACCAAGCGCCGGCTTAATAAACACCACGATCCATCGGACCTAACGAAAACATCAGCGGCCTTTCTTCACTCGCTGACGGCACCGTGATCTCAGCCGCACGCGCCGGAGGTGGCACTGTGCAGGATGACTGCCGCGCCCTATAGAGTTCGGCTCCTCTCGACACTACGACAAGTCAGGAGCCCCAAGATATTACCTTCCTCCTCACCTACAGCGTAAAGGTCAAGCAGGCGTTCCGGGCTCGGAAAAAGGGGAAGGGCAGTTGAGGGGGACCGAGGCCAGGAATCCATCGGACGCGAACTCGCTTTAGATTGCAGAACTACAGGATAGGGGGCTGCGTGGCGCCTCAGTACAAATCGAACGATGACGAAAGGGAGCCTGAGGACGAGGCTAGTGTACAGAAGAGCGCATATGTGCCTGGCTCCTGCAAATTAAATTTTGAGTAGTATTCTCGCCCGCGTGCAGAGGAAGGGAGCTCATGCGCGCGTATGTTGCTCAAGAGCTATAGTACGTCCTGCGCCGTTCGCGTTCCTCACTGGGCCGGCGTTTGCGAAGAGGAGGATATTTGGAGAAAGCAGCGAATGCCACGTGTCACCGCGGATCCCGGAGTCTGCGGGAAATAAAATAGCAACACAAAACAGACAAAATAGGCCACAGTATTCGAGTTAACTTAGACAGCTCCCCTTCACAAGCACGCAGAGAGTAAAGTTGCTTATTATATTCCGTTCACATGGTAATGTGTTCCCTTTTTCGTTGTTTGAAAGTGACACCGAGACGTGAGCGTGAGTAAGGCTTACATTTGTTAGGAATCCTATTTCCGCTGAATACGCTCAGTGTAGAGAAATGAATGTAGCGGGTGGAAATGAAAGAAAATAGGAGCAATAAAAAATACTGGTAGCAGTCTCATAAAATAACTAAAACAACAGTTTGTATCGGACTTGTGCTTGATATCCAGCTTGTCTTTTTTTTTATATTCATCACATGAATAAACCACACGACGACGGCATTCGGCACGCGCCCACACAGCAATGTCTGTATTAGTGTTCAAATTGCCCGTGAGTTAGAGCAGTTCGAGTTGTCTGATTTTGAAATTCTAGCCGGGTTAAAAATGCTTGTGGGGCACCGGCCAAATTTCCATGACTCGGAACTAGAAAGAGCTGCTTTTGAATTCCGCCGGCTCTCTGTGAATAGCATTATAGCCAGCAACCTTCTCTACAGGCGCCTCTGTTTGATACACGCAAGAAGATTGAAATAGTGTTGCACTTGCTTCCTTCTTCTGAAAGAAATAGAGATTTTACTGCGCACATCCACTGTTTCTGTCTTTGTAAATTATGAGTTTCTGTTTATTTAGGGAGCTTAAAAATACTTCTATGGAAAGTCTTTTACACGAGGGCTTGTGCGATTTGAAAGGCTGGTCGTGGCGCTAACCAGGTTGGTCTGAGAAAAACACTTCAAATAAGGTATAAACTAATGTATAAAGAAGCGCGTCATACAAAATAAAATATGGGCAAAGGGAGGCAGTCTTCGAACACGCCGAGTCTCAATTACAAATCTTAATCGAATTCGTTACTCTTATTGGAATTTGTGCCGGCTTCATAAGCTGTGCATGGCCACCAAAAAAAAAGGGGGGGGGGGGGGGGGGTTGCATAGCATTATGGAGGCAAAACTGTTCCGAGTCATAAAAAAAGGTCTTCTTCCTAAAAATCAAGTTTGAATAGCTCTCTCAAATTTAATATTGCTTTGACAAATGGCCCCGCGTGTTTTTTATCTGCCTTGCTAAGCGAAACGAACCAAAAGATGCGGTGCTATATCATATGACCTTTATGTCATTAAACAAACTCCTACAGCGTTGCGCCGTTGTGTTCGTGTCATGAGTGTCTGTATCTGTAGCGTTTGGTTATGCGAAGTAGATATGTCTATTTCCCGGGTTACAAAAGCCGTGTATTCCACATTCACTCTTGCTGAGTTTCTGAATGGGGTTTTTGGCCTAAGTATTACTAACGCGGAAAAACAGGCTTTCGATACAAACAGTTTTGAGTAGAAAGCAGGTTTAACCGCAGTCACAAAAAGGTGCTGCATAAGTGCTCAGATCTGACCAACCGCAGGATATGTGAGAATGCTAAGCCCTAAATAATCTATCCCAGCTGAGCACATTCGTGGCACTAAGTAATTTGACTTCCTGCAATCACTCCAATTATTGCTGAAGAACTCAATTGCAGTTTATGCGGCGTAAGATGTTTTAATAATCCAGAACAGTGTTCCAGATACACTTTAATGGAGCCTCGCTCTACATATTCAGTAATTGGGAATGTTCACAGCGTTGCTCCCATGTAGCTCTCTAATTTTATATCAGAGTTTCTCTCTTTATTTTACTGACGACAAGACCTCAGGTGTCGCTTCCTAAAGTTTGTAGAACCTTTAATACAGTTCCGCCTTATTTCCAGGCAATATTTGGCACCTGCATGGAATTGATTAGGTATGTGCAATGCCAGTTTGACATATCTAGAGATATTATACGTCCGTTTGCTTTCGTTGTAGCGGCACTGCTGCAGTAGATGTAAGCTAAGCACGTTATCTTCGAAATGAACATTGTGTTGAATGTACAATGTGTCAGCAGTAGTACAATATTTTATTTCGGTCATAAATTAGAGGCAATGCAAATTTCTATCTGTAATTTGTACAGTGAGTTCCAGGCAATTATTTGCGAGACACCTCGACTGCATAAAGACCCACATTCGGAGGTTTCCGCTGGTCCTTTAGATGAGCAGGAAAATCTTCGCATAGCACTTCTCAAATTAGCGTTAGTAGTCTAGGCAGCAAGTTTTGTTTTCGTTTTCGTTTTAGACTGGAGCAATAAACAGACTTTGCGTACTCCACTACTTTCAATCGCTGGGCAAGCAGGGGCTACGTTGCTACATTCAACACCTGTCCACATCTCTCTACATCTTCTATTTTGATATTACTGTGTGAAACATGCCTACCGCTAGGGTTCAGCCCCGCGCTCGCCACTGGAGATCAGCGGTAGCTTCAGCTCGACATAGTGTAATCCTGGGATCTGTAGGTGAAAGACTGAGCGGGACCTATCTTGATATAAAGCTTCTTGCATCGGCCTTCGCCATGTAATAGGAAAAGTAAATCTCATTGCATTGAAATCGCAGTAAAAGAAAATGAACGAGAATAGCGGCCTTCAATTGTGTCTATCCCTTTTAATTCAGTCACAGCGCCTACCGACCAGTCTGCAACGATGTGCTTGCGGCCTCCGACAGATGAGGCACGGCGTGCCACGGGGGCGTGTTTACCTCCACCCTCGCCGCTGCATACATCAAAGGGCGACGAAGCGATAGAGAGGCCATCTGCAAGGAGAGCAGCGGTGGATTAATGGTCAGCCGCGCGCTCTACATCTGAGGCCTGCGGTGCAGCTATTAGGATGTGCTGCTACATGACCATACCACTGGTTTCCGCCGTGATGCCAGCGCTGCGCCTCGCTCGCGTGTATTTCCTCAACGTAGAGCTGTCCCCAAATATATCGCTGGTAAATTATTAACGCGGATTCCGCCTTTTTTTAATTTCTCTTTTTGCTACTGGATCCTACGCTCGCCTTAGGAACATAGAGGGTGCCGGACGCTGCTGCCACTACGCATGCGACAGCTTCCAAGCGAGGACACTTCCGACCACCGTATAAAGCGTCGCACGTAGATAGGGGAGAACCGAGCTTCGCTCTCGACTTTCTCATTAGAGAATGAGTGCGCTTTAAGATATCACATGTGAGCTAAGGAGAAAATCTTGACGGGTGCCTTTCGTGTTTTAGTGAATGTGATACCAGAGTTGGATGTCCCACACGCGCACCAAACTTGTGATGGTACAACTCTTCCTATCCAGCTAAGAAGGGCTGCATGTGAAATGGCTGATTTTAAGAGGCACTGAGGGAGAAAAGGTCCAAGTTTCTACCTTAATGAAGTTTTCGGAAAAATGTGTATTTACTTATTCAATAACACTAAAGACCCGAAAAGGCATTACGTATATAGCAGATCCAATAAATGTTTAACATACATATCATACACAAAAGCTGGCAAGCATTCAGGAAGCACATACATGAAATAAAGACGTCATTGCAGGCAACAATTTGCTGCCTTAAAGAACACTTCAAACTATCAACATATATGTTGTGGCCAATGACAGTTGCCCCGTTCTCCGGTAGGTGATTCCAGTAACGATTCGAATGAAAAAAAAAAAAAAGAAAACGGTGACTGAAAGTAAAGGTTTGTACGGGCAAAAGTTAGCTGTGCTTTGTATTGGTGGTATAGTCGTGGAAATACTTGTTTAGCTGGTTTTATGTGTAGAGTGGAAAAAATTAATGACTATAGTGAGTCTGGAGAAAGATGGACAAGAGTTGGAACAACCTGCGCTTCTCGAGAAGTGTAAAGTTAAGTGGCCTGTTTATTTCAGATACTCCTGCATGTGTGTGAGCAGTTCTTTTGAGGTAAACCGTGCAGTTTCACATTGGAGAGATTCAACTGTATGTAATAGCTGAGCCTGACGTGGAAACCATAGAAGCGATGCTTATCCGACTTTCGGACGCAGTAAAGCAGTGCATGCGATTTGTTTTGTAGATGAGTTGGCCAGATGCAATCTGCGCATAAAGAAGCCAAGCGGTTTAGATACCATGGTCAATATCGTATCAATGTTAAGGTGCCATTAATGAGAACATAAAATTTTAAATTCGCTCGATATGCAAAGCAAGGCTTGAGTCGGTGGTTTGAATTGAGATCGGCATTATTTCTCACCTTTTGTTTTGTTTTGTTTATGCAAGCAGAACGATAACACCATTGATATGCGTATGCCAGCTTATCGTTGAAGATGGTGTTGGTGCAACAGATTTCATGTGTCCTAATTCCTTTCATAAACAGTGGACAAAACCTCACGTGAGGTTTGTTAATTTCAAGTCTACAGCAAAATGTGAAGTTCGTTCATGCTCGCGTTATTGCCGTAATACAGCTGGGAATTATGAGTGAAAAATTTATCTGGCACTTTTTCCTTCATAAAGACACTCGGAAAAAGTAAGACATTTTACCAAATTCCTAATCGGGAATAAAAATCCCACAATTACTACTGTGCTTTAGTTTGCGGTTGTGCTAAAAAAGGTACAAAAAACTTCATTCATTAGAGCAGTTGCTGTTTAATCAAATGACGAGTGTGACCTATAATATTTCAATTGCAAGAGCCACAAGAAAAGCCCCTTTGTCATTTTTTTCTTCCATGTGCAAACATATGAGCAAATGACGCCTTGAGATTTGATTAATTCCACAACTAACACATGGAAATTAAGGCGAACAGTGCGATAATGCTTGCAAAAGGGGGTGCTGTAAAGGGGGTGGGAACTTAGTCAAGCGTTAATCGCTTTTATTCCCACCTCCTTCATTAGGTTATGGTGATAGAAATAAACATTGCTATTATTATTATAAAAACAGGTACGAGAAAAGGCATACAACACATGCGGCGTCCGCGTCCCTGCGAGTTCGGCATCTCAGGTCATGTGCGCCATACCTCTTCTAGAAGATGTTCCTGCAATTTATTACAGCGGTATCATTATTTGTGCACCCCATATTTTTGCCTTTAGGTCGGTGGCAGTGACCAGTCCCTTATTCAGCCAGTATACTAATGGACCCTCGACATGAATCTGTCCCAGGAGAAGAAAACAGCGGGAACGCCACTGCATTTTGAAGCAGAAGCAAGCTTCCAATCTACCTCCATCTTCATCCAACTCGCTTTCTCTGCTTCTCACCGTATGTGCGTTCCCTAACTGCCGTTAGTCCTTTCATCCGATGAAGAACAGGTCATCAAGGAAAGGGGTGAAATGCCGTTCTCCTATTGCAGGTAAGTGCCCGGCGTTTCTCTTCTTTCCCTCTGCAAATCACGTCCCTCTAGGGGGTTTCTCAAACCGCTCTCATATAGCAACCCGTGGCCGGTTTCGAAATTGAGGAAACAACGAGGGCAGGGCGAAGACGACCTGGTGGAACTGATTACGTCTGAATAGCAAAACCGGTCGTTCAATAAATCCAGTTGTTGTAGTTGGCACTGACCAAAACAAACGTGCAAAGCGCCTAGAATAACAAGTACGCAGAGAGACAACTCCTGCACTGTGCACCGTCAGTCTCTGTGGTCACCGTTCTTAGAGCTGTGAACTTATTTTACTGCAATTTATTTACTTCTCTTCCTTTTCGCACTTATCCATTTGCTTTTATTTCCGCTTTCAGCGGCTAGAAAGAGCTCATTCTTCGACCGGTCTAAATACCGCCGAAAATTTTAAAACACGAGGGCATGCCCATCTTACTAGAACAAAGACCTTGCACATGCAGGCGGGACCAGTCCAAAGGCTATAATCAAACTATTCATGTCTGACCAACATGTTACAAATATCTTTCAAAACTGTTCTGCGAGGAACAATAATAGAGTTGAACGTTTATCTAGTTGGTCACACATTTCTTGGAAGAAGGCAGCAGAGCAGGTAACACCGCAAAATATAAGAAGCACACACAAACACAAAGACAACGCTGCTTGCATTGCAGCGTTGTTCTTGTTTTTGTGTGTTGTTCTTACGTTTTGTGTTGTTACCTGCTCTGCTGCCTTCTTCCTAGAGATGTTCTGCGACCTTATGTCGATCAAACCGCAGCGCGCTCATTATGTTTAAGCAAAGTATGTACTCAGTTCAATGTCCTTACATTAATTAGTGATGGTCGATCAATGCGAAAAAGAAGAAAAGGAGATATAACACCCGGGTAAAGTCCTTCCTGGCTCCTGTTCATTGCAAAGATAATTTCTGCGTCTTCACACGGAAGCAGTCTGACAGGATTCAGGAACTTAACGACGAAGCTATCCGTGCGACATGGCTGTGATAACGCACGCATTTTTGAAAAAGCTTGATGCGTAATAACGGTACGAATCTGATTTCTGAGATTTAGGAACAAGCAAACCCTGTCCAGAGGCACCGGTTACGCTACTCACCAGCTCAACTCTGCCTTGGAGAAATTTCATATCGAACCGAATACATAATTTCGCTTCTGAAAGAATCGATTTCAATGTCCATCGCCTCCTAAACTTGCATTGATAAATGCTGACCTGGTGCCACAAATAATGGCGATTGCATGATGTGGCAACACGATGTAATTCAACCGCTGCCCTAAGGTACATAGCAAAAGAAGAGCGCACCATTCATCATCATCATCATCATTGTCATCATCATTTATTGATCGCTTAGAGGTCCCATAGGGACATTAGATAAGGGAGCTGCCACATTGCTACCACAGTCATATAAACGAACACAGCAATGGTTGTGCTATGGATAGTGGCGCCAGCATGTGTGAGTATAGATTTCCCAAGCGTGGCCGCAGGGTGTCGACATCACCAATAGCATTGTGTTTACGGTTAGACTTCCTATTGTGAACAACGTCGACACTCTGATGGCAAGCCGTCTTGTTCTCTCGATATTATCACAAAGGGCCTTCCAAATATTTAAAAAACTTCACCTCACGACGAACTTGTCCCGCACATAAAAATGGGCAGACAGGTGGGTGCCAACCGGTCAGCATACACGTGCTACTGTTGCAAGTCATCTGCTGCACTTCAAGAGCTGCACTTACAATTAAAGATTACTGCGACGAGTTCCTGGATGCCTGTAAAAGTATTCGTCGAATGCACTGAGTGGACCAACGGCCAGGAGCAGTAAGCGGCATGCAAGGTGGCCAAGCACGTCGCCAACACTACCTACTATAGCGGGTACGAAAACGTGGCCGCAACATTACTCTGCCTTCGAGTATTTGCGCAGAAACGGCGTCGCGAATCCCATGTCATGCAGAGCGCAGGAAAATAGCAAACCTCTGAGAGCGAGACTAACCAGTTTAAGCAGGAGGAACTACCGAGAAAACACAGACTTTGGTCCGCTGCTCAGCTAGGCCATTGATACGCAAGCTCTTCAAGAATGACCACGACGAATGATTGTGCCTTCGCTGCAAATCTCGACACCCACTATTCAAATCGCCAGACAACGTAAATATAATGCGGAGGTAAGCAGAAGGAAGCAGAAAGAAGTTTCTGTAGCGATCCACCCGGCCACGTACGTCGACTGGGCTCTTACAGCTACAAAGATCAGCGAAGTCTTCTGTTAGCTATATATATATAGCTCAGCGAAGGCTATGAAGGAGGCCATAGGAGCTATATTCACTGCAGCTGGCAGCAACCGAATCAGCCCCCATTTCAGCTGCTTGACAAATGTGGGACCACACGAGCACCATCCCAACTTAAAGAAGAAGCTAAAAAGTAACTGCGAAGTGAAAAAAAGAATTCTTTTTGGACGCAAACAACATCATAAAATATATTGTCACACACACACGTAGCAAGCAGCACAACAACCGAGCTGGCCCTTTTTAATCAAGCGAAACTCGACCGAGACGAGGATGACGCTCAGCCACGCGCCAAGACATTCGGCCACTTGGTGGCACTAGAAGATGGGCAGCGGTGTGTCATTGCCCCCCTTCCAAGAGGCATCGACCCGATGCCGCAAACGTAAGGGAACAATAGAAAAGCGGGGCAAGTTATACGGGAGTCTCTGGCTCTGGTTTGGACCCTAAAATTGTTTAACGATTGTAATAAGGCTTCATTCTGGCGACGTGAACTACTTCAGACTTCGGATGCCGAGAGGAGCGGACAGCGCCTTGCGGTAACACCTCGTAGTTCACCGCGCTGAGGCGACGGAGCACCTCGTAGGGTCCAAAGTAACGGCTCAGAAGCTTTTCAGAGCGCCCTGGCAACCGTATTGGGCTCCAAACCCAGACTTGATCGCCGGGTGTGTAAGTCACCTCTCGGTGTCGCAGGTTGTAGCGCTGGGCGTCATGTACTTGTTGGTGCCGAATTCGCTGTCGGGCAAGTTGGCGTGCGGCTTCTGCGTCACGAATAAATTGGTCAGCCCCCACGACAGTGGAGGGAGCAGAATCCGGAAGAAGCATGGCATCCAGCATAGTCAAAGGTTCGCGTCCATGGACCAAATGAAAAGGAGTGAAGCGTGTGGTTTCCTGAAGCGCAGTGTTGTATGCGAACGTGATGTACTGCAGAATTCGGTTCTAGTTCCCATGATCGTCGTCTACATACATAGAAATCATGTCGGCAATTGTCTTGTTAAGCCGCTCAGTTAGTCTATGAGTTTGAGGATGATAGGCAGTTGTTCTGCGGTGGGTGGTGCCACTGAGTCAAAGGACCTCGCTCGTGAGTGCCGACGTAAACAAGGTTCCCCTGTCAGTAAAGACGACTGTTGGGGCGCCGTGACGGAGTACAATGTTATGAATGAAGAAATGCGCAACTTCCTCTGCGGTACCACGGGGAATGGCCTTGGTCTCACAGTAGCGGCTGAGGTAGTCAGTGGCAACCGGTATATACCTGTTACCCATTGAGGACTTCGGGAATGGGCCCAGTAAGTCCATGCCTACCTGTTGAAATGGGAATTTCGGGGGATCGATAGGCTGCAGGAGGCCAGCTGGTTTAATGGGTGGTGTCTTCCGCCGCTGGCACTCACGGCAGGTACGGACGTAGCGGTGCACAAAGGCAGCTAGCTTGGGCCAGTAGTACTTTCGGCGTATCCGTGCCAATGTGCGAGAAAAAACGAGATGGCCGGAAGAAAGGTCGTCGTGGCACGCACTAAGAACTTCGTCATGAAGCGTGGTGGGTACTACTAGCAGATAAAGAGTTTCTGTTGGACCGTAGTTCTTCTTGTAGAGCACACCATCGCGCAAGAAAAATGACGACAGTCCGCGCCTTAAAAGCTGAGGAGGAGATGACCCGGTTCCTTCGAGGTATTCGATGAGGGGCAAAAGTTCAGAATCGGCCCGCTGCTTTCGGGCTAACGTGGACGAGGTGATAACACCGAGGAAAGCGGTATCGTCGTCGCAGCCGTCCGTGTGGCAGGGAATAGGGGCGCGGGACAGACAGTCAGCATCACTGTGTTTGTTGCCGGACTTGTGCACGATAGTAACGACAAATTCTTGTAACCGAAGGCTCCATCGAGCAAGCCGACCCGATGGATCTTTCAGGTTTGCCAGCCAACACAGTGAGTGATGGTCGCTCACGACACGAAACGGACGACCGTACAAGTACGGACGAAATTTCATGACTGCCCACACAACAGCGAGGCACTCCTTTTCCGTAGTTGAATAGTTAACTTCAGAACGGGACAAAGTGAGACTGGCGTAAGCAATGGCGCGTTGTGCACCGTCCTGCCACTGAACAAGGACCGCACCGAGGCCAATGTTACTGGCATCCGTGTGCAGTTCCGTGTCAGCCTCTTCGTCGAAGTGGCCAAGTATAGGTGTACATTGGAGACGGGACTTGAGTTCCGCGAAGGCTTGTTCCTGGTCGGGGCCCCAAACGAACGGTTCGGCGTCTTTTGTCAGGCGGGTCAGAGGCTCAGCGATCTTAGAGAAATTGTGAACAAAGCGACGATAGTACGCGCAGAGGCCGAGAAATCGACGCAAGCTTCGTTTATCTTCTGGTTTGGGGAATGAAGCGACAGCGGCTGTCTTTTCTGGGTCTGGGCTAACACCTCGAGCGCTGACAATGTGGCCGAGAAAGTTCAGCTCATTAAAAGCGAAGTGGCATTTTTCGGGTTTTAGAGAGAGACCAGCAGATCGGATGGCCCCGAAATTAGCGAGCAAACGTTTCAGGTGCTCGTCTAACGTGTCCGAGAAAATTACAACGTCGTCGAGATATACGAGGCATGACTGTCACTTCAGGCCAGAGAGTACGGTGTCCATCATTCGTTGAAATGTGGCAGGGGCCGAACACAGGCCAAACGGAAGCACTTTAAACTCATACAAACCGTCCGGCGTAATAAAAGCGGTCTTCTCACGGTCTCGCTCGTCAACCTCTATTTGCCAATATCCACTGCGGAGGTCAAGTGACGAAAAGTAAGTGGCATGCCGAAGGCGATCGAGGGAGTCGTCTATGCGCGGCAGGGGGTACACATCCTTTTTCGTGACGTTGTTGAGGCGTCTATAATCAACGCAGAACCTTAAGGTTCCATCCTTCTTGGCGACAAGAACAATAGGTGAAGCCCACGGGCTCGTCGACGGCTGGATAACGTCGTCCTGTAGCATTTCTGTTACTTGGCGGCAGATGGCATCACGTTCTTTTGAAGACACCCGGTAAGGACACTGACATAGTGGACGTTGGTCATCGGCAACTATAATTCGGTGCTTCGTTAGTGGTGTCTGTCGGACCTTGGAGGTTGATGCAAAACAATCGCGGAACGAATTGATAAGATTCTCTATTCAGCGTTTCTGACTGGGCAAGAGGTGTGGGTTCAAATCGGTCTGAATGGCTGTAGATGTCGCATTGTCGAGGTCTGACGTGTTGGATAGAGCGTACTGGCCTGTCCATTCTCCAAGTTCTTCAAAATAAGCGACCGTCGTGTTCGCCGTCAAATGTTGGGGTTCACACGTGAAGTTTGTCACTAACACTTCGGCTTGCCCACGGACAAGTTCGACAAGGCCCCGAGCTACACAAACTTGTCGAGTGAGAAGCAGTGACATGTTAGCTGCGGCAATGCCACGCGTG
The DNA here is from genome assembly GCA_023969395.1 of Amblyomma maculatum. NCBI lineage: Eukaryota > Metazoa > Arthropoda > Arachnida > Ixodida > Ixodidae > Amblyomma > Amblyomma maculatum. The sequence continues at coordinate 362,090 of JAJIZL010017435.1, forward strand.
TCGGTGCTGTGATCACATTTGACTGTGACGAACTTGCTCGCTCTCAGAGGGATTGTTATGTGGTCATCAGAGACGCGCAAAATCGTTTTCCGGAAGTCCGTGTTGCTATCAACGGCTCGCTTGGTTGAAAACGATACTGTGAGCTGCTCCCGAAGGTCTATAACAGCACCATACTCTTGCAGAAAATCCATGCCTAGAATCGGATCTTTACAGCAGTCTTTTAATACGGCAAAGGTGCCAGTGAAAGTAAGACCGCCGATCTCTATGCGGCAAGTGCACATGCCAATCGGCGTCATGACATGGCCACTGGCAGTGCGCATCATTGGCCCAGACCAAGGCGTCAGAACCTTACGGAGTGTCGTTGCTAGCTGGCTGCTCATGACGGAAAAATCGGAGCCGGTATCCACAAGTGCGGTCACATCCCAACTGTCGGCAGTTACAAACATTTCCCCGGAAACAATGCGTTCGCAGCACGTCGGTAAGTTCGTCAGATCGGGTCGTCGCCGCTCGGGCCGTCGCGTCAAATCGTCGGGTGGAGGCTGTTTATTCTGAGCCGTAGCGGCGGCCTCACCCCCGGAGGTCGCCGTGTTTAGTTTTCCCGGTGAGGGGACGTGCCTCTGAATTGCCCAGAGGAGGAGTATCGGCTGGGTGAGCCAGAACACCTCCGGGATGACGATCGCGGCTGCCGTTGCGGTGACGTCGGGTGCATCTCGTTAGCAGCCAGGTATTCCTCAATCTCCTGTGGTCTTTCTCCATAGCGAGGTCGAGGCGCGTTCGGTGGGAATCCTCATAAGCCCATTATCCGGTACGGGCTATTGTGTAGAATGTGGCCAGGCTCGCCGCAGTGATAACAGAGCGGCCGTCTGTTGGGTGTGCGCCACAAGTGCGCCTTGCTGCTCGACGGGACACAGGTAGCGAGGCGGTGGTCCGGCAACGGGGCGGAATGAATGTGGCTCGGGGGCAGGTCGACGTAGGACATCACTATACGTCATAACGCATGGCTCTGATTGTGGTGCTGGTGGTGACTGCACCGCTCGCCGGATTTCATCACGAATGACGTCTCCGGTAGAATAATTCACTGCAGGTGGAGTATTCAAGTGGAGCTTCTGCAGTTCTTCACGAACGATGCTCCTCACAAGCTCCCGCAATGCCTCGTCCCTAGCTGCTGGCACGGACGCGCAGTAGGGCGTGGCCGCTACGCTTGCCTGACGGCCGTATTGGGTACAGCGTTCGTGCAGTGAACGTTCCATGCTCGTAGCTTCTCTCGCGAAATCTGCGACAGTTCTTGGAGGGTCACGAATGAGGCCAGCGAACAACTGTTCCTTCACCCCGCGCATGAGGTGCCGTACTTTCGTTGCCTCGGGCATGGTAGTGTCGGCCCGATTGAAAAGTCGCGTCATGTCCTCGACAAACATGGCCACGCTCTCATTTGACTGCTGAGACCTCGAACGGATTGCTATCTCTGCGTGTTCTTTGCGCGTACTCGAGCTGAACGTTGTGAGCAACTCACGGCGAAATACGGCCCAGTTGACGAAGGACGTCTCGTGGTTCTCAAACCACGTCTTGGCTGGGTCTTGCAGCGCGAAGTACACATTCATTAGCTTCCGCTCGTCGTCCCATTGGTTGAATGCGGCCACACGGTCAAAAGTGGCCAACCAGTCTTCGACATCCTCGAACCGGTCACCGTGGAATGATGGCGGTGATCGAGGTGCGAGAAGGACGTACGGTGGGGCGTTGCTGGAATGCTGACTTGTCTGGCTGCTCGTCGTGGATGTCATGGTTCGTAGCGGTGTGGACAGTGGTTCAAACTCAGGTTGGAGGCCTCGGAGGCAACGGCTGGTTTTATGGACAGGAGTCGCGTCCACGCGTGGATGAGCAGCGTCACTGACGTCTTCGGGGGCAACGTACATGGGATCTTATCCTGCACAATACACCAAATGTCACCAACACACGTAGCAAGCAGCACAACAGCCGAGCTGGCCCTTTTTAATGAAGCGAAACTCGAGCGAGACGAGGATGATGCTCAGCCACGCGCCAAGACATTCGGCCACTTGGTGGCACTAGAAGATGGGCAGCAGTGTGTCAATATGTATTCCTGCAAGTATGCTAATGCAGGGGATAAAGTGACATATACAGCTCAGCTTCGTTTTCTACATTTTCACTTTCTTAGCTCAAACCAAAAAAAAAAATCAGTTTCTGTTTGAAGAGGCATTGCAGCAAGCAGTACTGCCTACCTGTTCTGCCTGTGCTCCCCAATGAGGGAGTAAAGCGGTAGTGTAACAGGTCGCGGTAGCCTGCCTTGGTCCCCAATAAACAAATACTCTTCGTTAAGTGACTAGTTTTTGTAGATGTATTGTAAAATCAAGCTATAAATTCACAGTTACAGCAATTGGCTAATTAATACGCGAATGTTGCTAATAGAACTGTGCTCACGAACCAGACGTATAACGTTCAGAGGTTCCAATTAGCGCACCCGAGTGCTTCATAGAGTTGCGTGGTGCCAAAAATGGCCGAGCAGCATAGAAAAATCTATGAGAGATTCGACATTTCGTAAAAATGGTAGCGCAGCCGTAATGTCGACATACAGAGCGCCACCAGCTCTAATTTATTCATCCTTTGCCTTTGTTCAGCTGCCAGCTGTGGCTGCGTTGGTGTAGTAGAAAAACTTTCTCAGCTTTGACAATATCACCACGCCATCTGCCCACATTAATCTCGATTACTAAATCGCTAATCCAATCCAGCCTCATTGAACGAATCAAGCAAAATGAATATAGCGTATGGAAAAAAAGTCACACATTTCATTTACCTATCCCAGGGGCACTGAGTGTTAAAGTCAATGCGTTCCCAAAACTGGCGCCATATTTCCTCGGTACTGCAAACGTCGACTCAAGTCACTGTATTTGTTTCGCTATCAAACCATTTTCTGAAGTTTCCGCTTTCCTGAATGTCAGCTGCTAATCGAAGCAAAATTTGAGAGCTAAACTTCCGGCATCCAATGAGCATGTCGCGTTCCAGCTCTTAGCGGTACATTCCAAAATTTGGTTTCTATAAACTTACAAAAAATTCTTGTATGAAGGTGGCTCATAGCCTAATTTTTGCAGCTTTTCATAGCCTTAAAGGGACAAGGTAAAAAAGTATGTTAGAGAAGTAATGCAAAGCAATTTTGTCCGCAATAACACTTTAGACGATATATCGTAGTTAGCATCATCCACGCCAGTTAAACTGTTGCTCTCCGTGTGCTTCAAACCCACATAACCAAGCGCGAAATTGAGCCTTGCCTTCAGCATAATACACTGCCTTTAATATTTGATGCGCCTTTTCTCATCATAACTAAATTAGCATTTATTTATTCCATAATGAATAAGTTTGGTGCATTAAACATCAGAGTTCCAATTGCATGATATACTGCTGGATAAAATGGAGATGAGTTTGTCTGTAGTTTTCTAAAGCCACCCTGAGCTCAAGACGAAGTCGGTTGCACATGCACTTTATTAGAGCAGCTCATGAAAGATTCAAACAAAACAGAAATCGGCGAAAGCGAAGCGAGAATAAGAATTCGTTTCATATCAGCAGACCTCTTGAAGTCCATCTTCTGCCTTTGTTTTGGCGAGTAGTACACGGACGTTTAAAATCAAAAATCGGAAACACAAGCTTCCCGCCTTGAATATAAAAAAAAAAAACATATAATCCTAAAGAAAAAAGGGCCTGTCAGCATTTGTTGCCTACTCACCAGAAAAAAGGTAAACGAAATTCCCGATATATAGCAAAAAATTCATTTGCATAGCGCACTCTGAAACGCAGCGTTTTCAGACTACAGCACGTATGGACTGGCCAAAAATAAAGTGCCTAATGCCTGGAAACTCTCCTCGCTTCCTATCCTTCTATATGCAAATTGAAGCTGTCTGCGAAAAAGGTTTTGGAAAATAACGAAGCAAAGCACACCCCATGAGGTTGCGAAAAGCAGCTTGGGTTCTTCTGGCTTTCGCCGGTGCGAAGCAAAGCCGTGGTTGATTAAATGTCCTGCACTGAGTCGTAGGCTGAGGTGCACGGCTGACTTCAACTTCAGCGGACGCAAATGAACAGGACGTTGCAAAAAAGTGGGCAGAAACTCTATTGCAGCGCTGAGAGTTATGGAGAAAAGTGGTTGAAAAGGGAAACTGGTAATGAAATATGGTGACGTAAGAGGAAAGCGTCGCTAAAAAAAAGAGTAAAGTGGCTTTTGGAAATGAAACTGGCTCCTCCAGATCATGTGAGAAGGCCAAACTTCTTGATAGATGAATGCAAATATTTACTAATAAACGGCACAGCTGAATTAACAGATTCATCGAGAGCGGTTATTGGCTAAAAATTTCGAACGGTGCTGCCGACTACTTAGAGCTGATGCTTCCTACACTGTCACTGCTTTTTGCCCTTTCCTGCAAGAATATCGTTGCAGACAAACATTCCGCTTCTTCGTCAAAAACGCCGTGTCCTGTGTTTGTGTGTAAAACGTGAAAATTAGGTCTCTGGCAGATGCCATTGAAAGGCACCGTCATTGAAGGAAAAAAAGAAAAGAAAGGGCATAAACATAGATAACAATTTTGCATAGAAAAAAATAAAGACAAAGCGAAAATAGCAACCACGGAGACAGAAAACCAGAAGAAAACTATAAAATATATACACGATAAATTAGGTATCTTGCTTGTAATAACATTAGTTATTTATAGGAGGTCATGGGAGCTATGGCATCCCAATATCTGCTCTTTCTGTGCTGTGTTGATGTTAAGCTTTCGCAGATATTCCTTGTTCCCATTCACTCGCCGGAGAAGGATAAGTAATCTTCCTGCATCCCTGCTTTTGCCCCTCCCGCTTGTTGCGTTGATGCTAGTTTACCTTCTGGCGGGAAAGAGCAATTGATATGAACGGTATGTGCTCAGATGAGTCCGTGATTTTTTTCTTTTTTTTTTTTTTTTATTCTGGTGCTTGGTTTGTTTGTGTGGTACTGAATCTCTCCACGGCATCGAATAGCGCATGTGAAGTTCGTCAAGTATAGTAGGATTCTTGGTATCTAGAACTATCTCTTAGTCATAAAAGACGGTGGGTGGCTTTGGATTGATTGCAAAGCATCTTCTAATGTCAATGCTGTTTATTATGCTGTAAAAAGGTGCTCCGCGCTAGAACGTTTTTCCATAACAGCATAATCAATCGTGAGATGCGCGTGATGAGGCTCGCTTTCTCTAGGTGTGGGGCACAGCTTATTGCAGCATTCACCTAACGTTATTTTAAGGATTCGACATGCTCCTTTCGGGGAAGTTTTATGCATTTGTGAAGTTTCTAGATTGGGTGTAGCGAACTAATACACATTTTGTATAAAGCGATCCGTGATCCACCCTTGAGAACAGCAACGGCGTGCCGCCGGTGCGTACATGCTGGTAGTTCCCTATGCGGCCGGTCTGTGTGCAGACTTCTAGCTTGCGCAGTCGAACACATGGTAGCAGATCCCGGTAGCGATTAGCAAATCTGACTATGAAAAACCATTGTATTGATGACGCCCCTTCCATAAAGCAGTTCTTTACAGTCTCGTCACTTTTATGTATTGGTTATAGGTATTAATTTATTTTAATATGAAAACGCCCGCTTACTTGAGAGTATTTTGGGTGTTAACATAACATTTAGATGCTGTTTAGTTTGATGAAGGGCGTTCAGTGTACTCAGATATGTCCTTCATATGGTCATGAAACAACAAGGCGTTTTAAAATGTTTCTCATCTTTTTCTGCTTTATTCCTAACCTCTTCCATCTCCAGTCCCGATTCTTTCTGCTCTTTTTGTTTGTTCGCTGTTTTTCTAGAGAAGAGAGAAAGAGAAGCTCAATAACGCAAAGAGCGAAATTAGCTCGCGTTTAGTTCCACTCATTGTTACTCCTCGTGAGGAAGACATGTGGGGAGAGAAAGATGGCAGGAAAGAGGTAAATGATATAGTGAAGGCTTAGAAATGCAAAAATATACATGGGCAAATGGGATCGGGGGGTTCGAGTTGTGCGCCAACCTGATATGGTACAATGATGATGTTGAATATCATAAAAAAAAAGCCTGAAAAAGTTCACTGCCTAGGAAGTGCGCAATGATAAACAACATTGAGGGATCGATGTTTGTTTAGAAGTACAACCCCACCTATATACCCCAATAAAAATTTTATTGAGCGCCTCTGCTGCCTATGGCTGATTAAGAGCCTGCAATTTTGTGGTGAGTGAGTGAGAGATTCAGCAAGATGTTCATAATAAGAATCTCCAATTTCCCTATTTTAATGTTTGACTAGAAGTGTAGACAGAAAGGACTGGGTACAGGTGTGTGGTGGATATGTGTCTTAAAAGTCCCTTTATGTTTTCGTCCTTCCATAATTGTGGCGAAGACCCGCACATGTGTATGCATGCGTGGGTAGAACTTGGCACCGATTCAAGCGAAGAGGCTTGTGTCGGTGCTAGTGGTTATTTTAGAGAATGAGGATGTGTAAGTTATCAGCACATTCTCACACTCTCCACCCCCGGAGTTGCAGCGGATTAGAGCAATCTGTGCAACTCTCAGAGATCATGCCATGGTACAGACCATTCCTTCAGGAATATTCGTGGCAGGCTTCGTACATAGAGTCTGACCAGGAAACCAAATAAAGAAAAAGGAACGACATGGAAATTTTACGTCTTAAGATAAGTGACGTGTCGGCAGTAAAGCAGGGAAAAAACGCGGTACAAAACAAAAGGCCATTTATTTACAAGACGACAGATTACTTATATAATTTATTTCCTGAGCAACTATTTATTAACAGTTCGCATGCTGCTAGCAAATTAAATACTTCATGTGCATCATATATAATCTCATTTTAGCATGAATGTTCTTTTGCACTAAAACAAGTTACAGCGAGCTCCATTCAAGACGCAAAGGCTCACATCAACATTATTTATCAGAACAAAACATGTGGTTGAGAGGTTTTTGTCAAATATTGCCATGAAGTTAGGGGTAATGTTTGTTAAAGTATAAAATAGAAATACAGTATAGATCCCTGTATGGAAGTTCGTTAGAAAACATGTTTTAGAGATTCAGACGAACTAGTAAGGAATAATACAGCAGAATATAGGCCCATCTGCAGCTTGGTATTTCATAAAATGCCTTCTCAACGAAACACCTTGAACCTGGCTAACTATCTCAAACACCGTACCATTTCTCGTCGAAGTAAACCCATATTGCCTAAGTACTGACCTGTGTCTCACTATATGCTTAATTGTCTACTTAAGTGGAATGAAAAAACTTGCAGTAGCACCGAAAGGGTATCAGGTTGATGTTTACCCTGATGAGCGCTCTCATGTTTACTTATCTGCAGCTCACTTACTTTCCTTTTTCATTAGAAGGCTTGTTATCTCTTTCAGTATGATCATGTAACAGACTGGAACAGAAGCTTCATTTTTTCCATGCATTTTTTCATTCCACACCATGCATTTCCCAAACGAAGGTTTCATATTTTGTTGTCTTCGATCGTCTTTGTCTTTGCCCCGCAAGTGTTATCTCGCTTTTTATACCTCCTACGGACATTGGATTATAGTGGTTTCCCTACAGTGCACTCCATAGTTAATCCGTAGCACACTTTCACCATGGCTACCACGGATTATCCAATGAGCGGAAAACCTCAATTTTGTCTGTGATATACAAGATGCTTGGTTAGAGGGAGGGAGCAACTAAAAAGAAGCGCAAGTAATCTGAACTCGAAAAAGTACGTAAAGTGATTCGAGTGCACTGAATTTATATCCTTGTTACGAAATTATCAAATGTCAAAAGTGAAAAGACTTACCCTTGACAGTACTCTATCATATTTGATGCCGGAGTAAATGCCCTTCAGACAATATAGTCTGAAGGATTATCGTACAGATAATGTTGTAACCGGACGAGAAACAGCTCACCAATGACCTGAAATGATAAATAATAAAAATATCAAATAATAAATATCACACTCGTATTAACATAAATAAAACCACATATCTAAATCTCCCTTATTATCACTCGCGCAGGAATGATAACGAAAACTGTAACAGACGATTTGCATCCCGCTGTGATATAAATTTCTGAAAGCGTTGCTTCAGTTGTAGAGCAGAAAAACATTCCTCTACTATCAAATCCTTGCAACAAACTACTCAAGAAACTAAATAACACAGGTATTTTTCTTACTAAAAAAACTAATAACTCAGTTATTTAGTACCGCAGAGTACACTGCCTTGAATCCATGACAGAAATAATTGAATCTTGGGGATGATTTATTTTCTTGGTTTTCAGCACTGTGCGTGAAAAATACATGATACACTATGCGATAAGAAGTTTGGGTTGATTTGGTTTATGTAGTTTAATGCCCCAAAGCGTCTAGGCTCTCAGATACGCTGTAGTGGAGGCTTCCGGAAATGTTCTGCCTCCTGTGGACATCGCACAGCGCATAGGCGCCTTGCTTTTCGCCTCCACAGAAAAGCGGCCACCACGGTCGGGATTTGATCCTGCGTTTTGAAAGGTTGAAGATGAAAAAAAAAATGAGCTGGAACACACTTCATCAAAATACAAGTGGCTGGGGCTTTTGTACCATCCTAAAAAGTCCCCAGAACTCCAGAGACACACTTGGCAATGCTTTGGAATTGCCCTGATTGATCAGCTTGAGCTTAAGAAATTAGAATGTGACTGCACTCCCGGACAAGACGAAAGAAACGACATACACCGACTAGTCTTCATCAGCCCTGTTCTACATCTTCAACTGAGTTCTTTTAGCGGCTCTCAGAGCATCCTTCCATAAAAACGGGGAAACGGATAGCTGGGGGTCGCTGCGAGTGGTTGCGGCCAGGCCTACAGGTAATGGCATAGGTCAACTGTGGAGACTTGGCAAATTGTGCAGTAAGGAGGGTATAATGTTGGACGTATTCTGTGTCTACGAGTTACATGCATACTGACAGTCACACTTGTGTGCAACGCTCGAACGGGGCTGTGCAGATGAAGTATAAGTGAAATTCTGAGGTCGGCGCCGCATATCGCCATTCCTAATATCTATGCAGTGAAAAATAGATAGGCAGCAGCATGTATATTCTCTGTTATACGGCGTGACAGCTTGGTAGCCATAATGTGAGCGATCGCTCCTCTCGTTGAGAAAGGGTTCTGTAAGCTCTGAAATTAAGAGTCTGGGGACGAAGCAAGAACGCGCCCATGTCGCATACACTGGACTGACCAGAAAGATTTGCCTTTTTTTTTTGCAGAGAGGAATTGTGGGAGACTTCATTTAGAAATATCAAGAGTGATTTAGTCAAAGTTTGGCCGCAAGAAGGTGTAAATGGCTAAGCTCAACACTGAAAGTATCTGAGTGAGTGTTGCTGAAATAGTTGTGCCCCCATGGAAGAACATACGAGGTTGTCATAGCTTTTGTTTTAATAATTTAGAAAAATATGACCCAACCGTGGCCAAAAAGTCTAATCTGTCTGAGACAAATTTTAGAATTAGGCCATTGAGCATTATGCAGAATGATGCTCCCGACTGATTTGAGAAAAACTGGCGGCCAACCAACTTGCCTATCAAGCCCCCAATAATAAAAAAAAGCAGTTTACCGAGTCTGCTGACATCTTTGAACTTGCTGCACCAGTACGACCCGCGAGGAAGAGGATCACTATGGGTGCAGATTACGCGGAGAGTGCAGTAGTGTGCAATCGGACAGACGTCTCCCCGGGAACAGAGAGGCGGCAGTTATAGGGAAGGATGAGGGTCACCGCGGAAACAAGAGTGTAATGCGATGACAGAGGAATGCGCAACCGGGCGGTAGCTTCTATTGAAAGCCTCTAAGTGGTAGCCTTGTCCTTTGAACATCCCCTTGTATGAGGGAGGCTGAGGTTAATCACCAGTACCGCAGAGACATGACTGGTTCTAAGTTCATGCAAGCCTTCTCAGGCTTGATGCTCGGTTTCGGCGGGGTTAAATACTCAGACATTAATCTCCCACCCTACATATAGCTATGCAAATACCTCCTGTCATAGCAACTTTGGCTTCTGATGTGTTATCGCCAGCCGTATGCTCGGAAATGAGCACGCACCTCTGCTCCCAAATGTGGCGGATTTGAACGCCACTACTAGTTGATTATTGATCAGTTTCATCAAGTATTTTCAATTGTATGCCCTGTCTGGTTTGGCAAGTCGACGCAGATGGCTGGGGAATGGACCTTGATGCTACGAATGCCCTCACTCTACGCTTAAATGCGATCGCATCTTAGTGGACGTGCGATAAAGAAACTCACTTCAACTCGAGAGCTGGAGTGTTCAATTCCGAGTAGAACCGCGCACTCACTGGTTTTCTAATAGGTACGAAATTTCCTCAGGCATTGATCTCGGCTCATCTTGGCGAATTAAAAAATGCATTGCGGTAGTCTTTCTCCTTCGGCGGAAATATGACAAACAGATTTGCAAGATTAAACTGCGCTTGACAGACTGCGTTTGCCGACCACTACCTCGCTTTAGCATGGTTCAGCTTTGCTTCACTTGATTTTTTAACTATCAGCAGGCAGAAACGACTACGCTGCACGTGGGCATGACGCGTACGTCCATCTGGTTGTTCGGGCTGTCATTTCATGTCTGTCTAAACAGCACTCAACGGCAGCTTTTTATTCTTACGGAAGACAGGCATTGGCGTTCATAACTTTGAAGTCACTAAGCGGCATTTCGTAGAAAGCGGCAGTTCAGGGGTTAAAAACCAAGGTTTATGTCCACAATAGTGGACATTGGTAATTATGACATGGCGGGTTAGCTATGTACACCATGGTCATCAAAATCACCAGCCGAACTATACCCACTTCAAGACGAAAGCCTCTGCAATTCTTCCCAAATTAACGTGGTTCTGTGCTAGCTGTATTTACCTGACCGCTGCAAAATTTACCCCCCTAATTTTCGGCCAACCCTGCTTTGCTTTCCTTTCCTTGCAATCCAATTTGTCTCTTTTAGCGATCGTCGGTTAGCCCTCTCTCCGTACTTCATGCCCTGCCTACTGGCCATTTTTTCGGTATTCCCTCTACACCTTAGTTTAGGTAAGAACAACTCTATTTCTATGATCTGGTAATCAAGGTTAAATCAAAGTCAAAACAGACAAAAGTAGTATTGACAGAAGCAATTCACAGGGCGTTGATTCTGTGAATGCATGAGGCGTTGTCCTGTCTGAAAACAGAAAGTTATCAATGCGGTGCTGTAAAGACTGCTTTCGGCCGGCTCTTTCATCTTCGAGCTACAATCCACTGCACCGTTGGATTGAGAGAGATATGGTGCCGTAAAAATTGAGTTTACACCATTTTTTTCTAAGAAGTGTTGAAATTCACTGGATCTGAATTGCGGGCCGTTGTCTGTCACCACAATGAGTAGGCCATATACGCCGGAAACCTACTCCTCATCGCCTCCACCGTAGCTTAAGGTTGATGTGCCACGCATTACTTTTATTTCGGGTCATTTAGAGTAGGCGTCTACCAGCAGCCGCAATGATTTCCATTCTACTTGCGCAAAATCCAAATGAACTTTTCCCAAGGATTTGAGCTATTGGCCAAGGTTGAATCGGTATTGACTAAAGAAGCAGGGCGGACACCAGGACGCCTCTCACTGCGTTTAATACCCGACTGTCCCTACGACTCTCGATGTGACTCGCGCAAGTCCCAAACCTCGTCTTCGTCCTCTTCTCGTCGTTCTGTTTGCAGATTCTTGCCTGAATCTGCAACACGCTCCGCGCCCTGAGGTGAGAGGTAGCTCGCAGCTTGAACGGTGTCGCCTCTGATGACCACCATGCGACTGATGCGATGATGCGACTGATGGATCGGGTCCAAGATGTGTCGTAAGAACTGCATATACCGGAAGTTCGTTATGCTCGTCTACCGTCTTCGTTAGTTCCGCCTCGTGGTCCCCTTGGTGATTCTAACTGCTCGAGAGATTAGATTCATCGCTGATCTGCTTGAGCGTCATCGTAGGCATGGGTCAATACTGCACGATGTCCACAAGGCCCATTTCTGTTGGACGGAAACCAGCGCACCACCCTTACTTTTATCAGCTGTGACAACACGTTCACTGTTTCTAGGGGTCCTTCCGTGTTTTCTGGAAAAGTGACAGTCCTGGTACTCAAAGCATTAAAGCACTGATTTCATGCAGTTTGCGCTGTAGTTCTAGCTTGAGGCTTAATTCGTAATACTCCTACTCACTCTCAGCCATCTTGGTTCCCGTCATGTAGGGCGCGATATACTCAATGTGTAACAGCGCCATACGGGCGCAGGACTTAGAAGCCATCTGCCGTTTATAGTCGTTCTTCCCGGCATGAACGTGTGATTGTGACTTTGCCCCACTTCACTGTAAACATAATATGCTTTGAACTAGTTCATCAATACAAAATGGTAAGTTCAACTCCGGAATTTCACAGCTGCATCTATAAGTTTCTTACGCACATCGTGGACGTAAACGCTGACCAAACTCACGCACAGTCTGGCACAACACAACACTCTGGGTTTCCACCATGTCTTTTCTTGCGAATGGGCCTCGCTTTCGTTATGTGCCTATGAAACCCTTTCCGCGACTTTACCAGGCTGTTCGATGATTTGTTGCCTTTCTTTCTCTCCCTTGCACCCTGCATAAAAGCTTGCGGCATTGCCCGACCTCGTTGTTTGTGCAATAACACTGGTGTGAAGATTTTCGTTTCTCACCTGGGCCCCTCTCGCAAGCTCTGTATAAGTCAGCGTGTCTGACAGAATAATTGTCGAGGCGTCGTCCTTCCGCACGTTATATTCAGAAGTTCCGCTTATGAGTTCATGAAGGTAGGATCTTGCTCTGCTGCTGGTTTTCTTTGTTTTGCGCAGAGTCATTGAATGCACTTCCGTCTTTCTCTATTGTTTGCTTCTGGATTGCTGTGCGATGTCAGTGCACGTTAAAGAACCCCAGGTGGTCGAAATTTCCGGAGTCCTCCACTACGGCGTCTCTCATAGCCTGAGTCGCTTTGGGACGTTAAACCCCACAAACCAACCAACCAACTTTCTTTGATCGCTCCAAGGGTATAACATCAGGTACACGATCCCCATGTTGCGCTCCTTCAAAGTCTTCTTTCGATGGCGGACCGAAAATAATCTCGCCTGTGCACAGCACAGGAGCGTCGCGCCGCCGTTCAACGCGTGTAACTGCATCGATGCTTTCTGTACTGTTGGAGAGCCCCGTCTGGGTAGGTTCGAGATTGTAATACGCGTCCTCAAGAGGTGGATCCCCCCCTACGACAGCCGCTCCTTGATGACTGCTGACATCGCTCTGGGCCCACATACGTCATCACTCTTATCCGTCACTCGCCGCGATGTGTCGGTGTACTAGGCCTTCAGAGCTGGCTCGAGAAAAGGAAAGTCAGGCATTGATGTCACCGCGGTGGAACTTCTGACTTGTTTCTCTTTAATCACAATGTGAGAATCGGCGGCTTAGTCGATAGGTGATTCGGCGAACAGCGGTTCACGCTTTGAAGGTTTTCTGCGAACTGCAGCTAGAACAGGCTGGGTGGCTGAAGTCGTCTGAAATGATTCGATGTCTTTCTTCACGCTGTTACATAAATTCTCCCTACGTTGTGTCAGTTCTTTGAAACTTTCCTTGAAGCTTTCTACCTGTCCAGATAATGAATTCTGAATGGAAGTTTGTTTTCCCGCCGTGAGCTGCACTTTTCTGTTACGTTCGATCCCTCTGCTGCTTTCGCATACGATGCGGCTGCTGGAGAGAGCTCCACCCCTGTCTTCATGAAACAACGACTGTCGGCAACAATAGTAGGCCCCTTAACGCCCTCGATGTGATGGCAGAGGAGCGTCAATGTATGTGTGATAGTTTTGCGATAGTTTAATGCAGCTGCGGCGTCATCTGCACAGTCGCCTTTAAGTCTGCAGCTTCTCGCTCAGTTCGCGCAAGCCGTCGTTGCATGCCGCTAATCTTGCGTGAAGAGGATTTAAAGCAAGAATATTTACTGCGTTTGAATTCAAAAGTTCTCTTGCCTCATGTAAGAGCCGTGTCATAAAAGCTCGCTGGACGACACGCTTCCTTTTGATGTGGTCAATGGCGTATCGCTGAAGCCCTCTTTCCTTGCTGTCCGGTAGGGTTCGAATGCGGAGCTCCTGATATCTTCATGGAGGGCCGTTGTCATTCCTCTTGCAACCTCCAGGAAGGATCGTTGGACGACCTCACATCACCCTCCTGGGTTTCGGCGCCAGAAAAATATAGAAGCAGGGCGGACACCAGGACGCCTCTCACTGCATTTAATACTCGACTGTCTGTGCGATTCTCGAGATGACAACATGGCGCTCAGTCTTCTTCTTCTGCCTTGATATATGGCACATACCCACGAAGGGGGATTGGCCAGGGTTCAGTGTGGACTGCCAAATCTATCGCGCGCGCAAGTCCCAAACCTCGTCTTCGTCCTCTTCTCGTCGGTCTGTTTGCATATTCTTGCCTGAATCTACAACACTGACTGCGCAGAATTTCGCACACTTTGACAGACCTCCCATGCTGGCATTATGTCCTCAAATTTGTATCAATTAGGTTTGGCTCCAAATCCAACTTCGGGCCAGCATATTTATTTTTGTCAGTCTTGAGTGGCTCTCAACATTAAAAATGAAACATTTGGCATGAGGACTGTCGGGATAAAAGCCCGATTGTTCCACAACAGACAACCCTGTTCTATCGACAGCTAATGTCGACGAATAAAATAAGGGCGGTATTACTGTTCTGTTTCTTGCGACCAACCCCGCCACGTCATGTCGACTACTGCTCCCAAAACCTCATCCCTGCTTGTTTCTTCAGCTACTTCCTGAGCTGTGAAAGGAACCTCCGATTGTGTCGAGAAACGTTTTATTTCTTGTTGGTCGCCAGCAGTTGTTTCCAATGGAAGCTTTGATAAACAGTCTGCGTGGCCTACTTGCTGACCCTTCTTGCACTTGATCACGTACTGATAAGAGGCCAAGAATGTTTTTCATAGCTGCACTTTTGCAATCACTACTTGACTGCCGTATCTCCTCGGATAAAACAACTGCGTCAGCATCTGACGATCAGTCACTATTTTGAATTGCCTATCGAGCTTGTGAAACTTTTTAATGCCAAAGCTTATGGCTAAATCTTCGCGCTCTATTTGTGCGTACTTTCTTTCGGTCGCTGAAAGCGTGTGGAACGCGAAAGCGATCGGTTTGTCGTCGTGACCCTCACTATGTGCGAGCACCGCTCCGAGGCTATAGGCCGATGCGTCACTCGTCAGGTGGATCGTGTTTTCATCGTACAAAGCTAGCACTGACTCCTCGATTAGAGGTAACTTGCATTTCTGAAAGCTGCTCTCACACTCTTTTGTCCACTCCCACGAACGAACATACTTTTCTGAGCAGCTCGTAGAGTGGTTCTAAGGTCGTTGCTGCTTGAGAAAGGAACCTAGCGTAAACATTCACCAGACCTAGGAAAGACTATCTCGGAGACGCTAATCGGGGTTGTGGCCTTCAGTATGGCTTCTACTTTTTCTTTCGTGGTATGAATGCCGACTGCGTTAGTTTCGTGACCTAGGTAGTGGACGCGGTGTTTTAGAAATTGACATTTATCGGCATTGGCGCGTAGGCCATGCGTTTGTAGTCTCTGTAGCACCTATTCAGTACGTCTCAGGCATCGTGTTCGGTCTTTCCTGTTATGACAAAATAATCGAGATAGCACACTGTGCCCTCCAAGCCAACCAATATCCGATCCATTATCAACTGAAAAATGGCAGGGGCGCTCCCGACACCAAACGGTAAACGTGTGAAGCGAAAAAGGCTGAGGTGTGTGTTTATCGTTAGCAACTCTTGCGAAGGGCTATCCAATTCAAGTTGCATGTACGCCTTCGATAAATCCAGTACACTGAAAGAAGTCTCCCCTGCCAATGACGCAGTCACAATCTTCCGGCCACGGCAGCGGATGACGGCTTCTCCGTCACTCTTCAGAACTGCTACAGGAGGCGTTGCCCATTGGCGTTCGCGTACCGGGTAGAACACACCTGCCGCTTCCAATTTCTTCAACTCTTTTTCAACTTTGTCTTTCAAGGCCTGGCCTGGCTTTACAGAATGCAGGTTGTGCTTCCTGCTTCAAAACAATAAAGCCCACGAATGCCTTTATAGTTCCAAGTGGCGCCGTAATAAGTACTTGTACATGTCTAGCAGCCTTTCCTGATTAGTGATTGCGTTCACTGTGAACACCTGTGACCAGTTTAGGCGAATGTGATTCAACCAATTCGGCCGAGCAAGGCCGGTACCATACGCCCTTGTTCATCTGCAGCTACCACTAGCGGCAGTCTCCAGAAGTGCCCTCATGAGTTAGTTACAATGACCCTGTCTTTCAATGACACACTTGAGCCGTTGTATGTCCGTAATCGAAATGGCGGATGTCTATAATGTTTCACAAATTCATCTTCAGGAGTTATAGATACCGCTGAGCCTATACCTATTTCAATAGCAATGGTTTCTCGTTTACGTTCATGTCAAATTTGTACGAATGAATTCTTTCTCCTAGCGCGCACAATTCTAAACTAGACACCTCCGCCCCAGTGAAATTGATTTGCCTTGTAGTAGACATGCTAGCTAAATGCCTAGCCCCAGAGCAATTGTAGCACCTTGCCTTGATGTGCCGACAGTCCTGCTGGTGGTGGTGACTCCTACAACGAAAGCGCGACGGTATCCTGCCATTGTCAGCGGACATTTCTCTTGCTCACGCCGTCCCACGTAGCCGATTGTGGCTGGTCGACTGCAGAGTCCCTGCACTGTCGCCACGTTGCCACCTCACCTCTTCCTCCGGTTCTCGTGTCACGCTGGGTGCCTGCAGCATCTCCCTCGAGTGGCTCTCAGCGGCTTTCATAGACGTGGTGATTACGCACGCTTTATCCCACGTTAAGCCCTTGTCTTCAGTGGCCAGAAGCTGGACCTTGAGTGCCAGCTCAGACGAAAACGTTCCAACCGAACAGTTTGTTGCCTATCGCTTCAGTTCTACGATGATGTCATCAACTGCCTCCCGGGTGCCTGTGTACGTTTATGGAAGTTATACCGCTCTGTGACTAACGAACGCTTCGGCGCGTAATGGTTCAGAAGCGCCTGTTTTATCTCTTGATAAGTGTTCTTTTCGGGAGCGTCCGGGAACATCAAGTTGTGCAAAGGGGTATATGCGCCGTCACCCAGTATAATTAGTAAGCACGTCCGTCTTGCTTTGCTCGTCCAGCTCATTCACTTTTGCGAATTCTGCACCTGTCGTGGTGCAGAATTCTGGCAGGCGTCCGATGAACGGTGCTGATTCTTGTGCGGCGTTCATGACGGCTGCTGCATTTTTCTGTTTGAGTCAGGGCCGGCGGGTTCCTGGTATCTTCGTCGCCATTGTTAGAGCTGAGACGGCCGGTGTGAACGGGTTTATTGTCGATGGCTTGACTGTACGCACACGGAACACCAAAGAACGCGTCCACCTACCTAGGCAGATTATACCATTGTGGTAGCGCTGAGATACATATTGACACATGCCATTCATAGACGCCCCTTCATGGATCACTGCCTTGTCGTGGCGGAGGGGCTTGCGAAACTCGATGAAGTCGTGAGCTCTGCTGTGTAGGGCCACCCAAGATAGACAGGTCACGGCAGAGAGTTCTGACAAAATGTGATTCACTGGAGAAGGTAATGGCAACCCACTCCAGTATTTCCTGCCAAGAAAACCCTATGGCCAGTCACAATACCAATATCGATATGGCGCCGGAAAATGAGCCCCCCAGGTTGGAAGGCGTCCCACATGTTACTGGGGATGAACAAATGGCGATTCCTAGTAGCTCCAGGACGAATGAAGCGGCTGGGCTAAAGCCAAAAGGACGCTCAGTTGTGGATGTGTCGGGAAGCGACCGGAAAGTCCGATGTTGCAAGGAGATATATCACATAGCAACATGGAATGTAAGATCTATGACGCAAGGTAAACTGGATATCGTCAAGCGAGAAATGGACAGATTGAACATTGATATCTTGGGTATCAGCGAGCTCAAGTGGACCGGAATGGGAGAATTTAACTCCGGCGACCATTATGTCTTTTATTGTGGGCACGAATCCAAGAGAAGGAATGGGGTCGCTCTCATAGTAAACAGAAGAATGGGCAAAGCAGTGCTAGGGTACAACCCCAAAAACGACCGAATGATTTCACTTCGGATCCAAGGTCACCCTTTCAACATAACAGTTATCCAAGTCTATGCACCGACCACTGCTGCTGAAGAAGCTGACGTTGATAGATTTTATGCGGACCTACAATGCCTTTTAGACCGCACCCCATCATCAGACGTCGTTTTTCTCATAGGAGACTGGAATGCTAAGGTCGGGAGTGAAGAAATATCCGGAATTACAGGCAAGTTCGGTCTTAGTGAGCCAAATGAAGCTGGGCAGAGGCTAGTAGAGTTCTGTCAAGAAAACAACCTGACCATAGCGAATACTCATTTTCAACAGCACAAGAGGCGCCTGTACACATGGATTTCACCGGACGGTCTGTACAGGAATCAGATCGATTATATTATTTGCCGGCAGAGATGGAGAAGCGCTATACAAGCAGTAAAAACAAGGCCTGGGGCCGATTGTGGCACCGATCATCAGCTTCTTGTTGCCAAAATTAAGCTTCGATTGAGGAAAACGCAGAAAGCTAGAAGGCCTTTCAGGTATGATCTGGATTAGATTCCATTAGAATATGCTGTGGAAGTGAGCAATCGATTTCAAGAATTAGATCTAGAAGACAAAGAGCCCGAAGAGATGTGGACTGATGTTCGTGATATAATACAAGAAGTTGCTACTAAGGTAGTTCCAAAGCAAAAGAAATGCAAAAAAACAAACTGGTTATCTGAAGAGGCTTTGCAAATAGCTGAGGAAAGGAGGATGGCAAAAGGTATGGGGGAAAGAGAAAGATACAAGGTTCTCAATGCGGATTTTCAGAAAATAGCAAGGAGAGATAAGAATGCCTTCTTGAACATACAGTGTCAAGCAGTTGAGGACAACAGCCAATTAAGGAACACAAGAGCTCTGTATAAGACAATCAAAGATATCAAAGGAAGCTTCTATGCTAAGCTGGGCGTGATAAAGGACAAACGAGGCAAGGACCTCACTGAAGCCTCAGAGATAAAGAAGAGGTGGCAGGAATACACAGAAGAACTGTACAAGAAGGACCCGGATGTGCAAACCCAACATAGGACGGTTGTGATTACTGATCTCGAGCCGGGCATCCTGAAGAGTGAAGTTGAATGGGCCTTAGCCAGCCTTGCTAAGAACAAAGCTAGCGGAATTGATGGTATTCCAGCTGAGTTGCTTCAAAACCTCAACCACGGCGCTGTCAACACACTGCATACATTATGTCAAAAGATTTGGACAACCCTGCAGTGGCCACAGGATTGGAGGAGGTCAGTTTACATCCCCATTCCAAAGAAAGGCAGTGCCAAAGATTGTTCCAACTACCGCACGATCGCGCTTATTTCGCATGCTAGCAAGGTGATGTTAAAAATCCTGCAAGGTAGGCTGCAGCAGTATGTGGATCGGGAGCTTCCGGACGTGCAAGCTGGGTTTCGCAAGGGCAGAGGAACTAGAGACCAAATTGCCAACCTTCGCTGGATCATGGAAAAAGCAAGAGAGTTCCAGAAACCCATTTACTTCTGCTTTATTGATTATGCGAAAGCGTTTGAATGCGTAGATCACAGCAGATTGTGGCAAGCTCTCCAAGAGATGGGAGT
>JAJIZL010017435.1:382241-400797 GCA_023969395.1 Amblyomma maculatum
GAAGATAGTGAGAGACCGGAAAGCGTGGCGTGACATGGTCCATAGGGCCACGAAGAGTCGGACACGACTGAACGCCTGAACTGAACTGATTCATAGACGACGAAGATTTGAACGGGGGATTCGGAAAAGACGACGAAGCAATACGGTGCTGCGCTTTTGTGCTGCCTTGACTGGCTGTTGGTGTTCTTCGGTGCCAGAGTGCCACAGCGCCTTCTCTGTAACGTTACGTTACAAATCTGGTTGAGGTGCTGGGTATCGATCCAGTCCGGCATAATCAACCTGTCAATACGGAGCTTACCCCCGTACATCAACGCCTCGGCCGCCGCCTACGTGGAGAGCCCCCTGAATTCGGACCCCTTCCGGCCGCTACCAGGACGACGCACCCTCAGACGGCCGTAGAACCTGCTGCAATGACATCCGAGAGCAGGCTTCCCACCCACATTCTGTGTCATCAGCCGCGAACACCCCCCTCTTTTCATGGCGACGTGTTCGAGGACGCCGAGGACTGGCTTGAGAACTACGAGCGAGTTGCTCGTTACAACGGGTGGACTGATGAGCGTAAGCTCCACAACATGTACTTCGCTCTTGAAGAGTGTGCACGGACATGGTTTGAAAACCATGAGGCTTCCTTCCCATCCTGGGCAGCCTTCTGTCGTGATTTCAAAGCCACCTTTCCTAGCGCCGACCGCCGGGAACGAGCAGAAGCTGCGCTACACTCGCGCATTCAGCGCCAGAACGAGAGCGTGCGTATGTTCTTTGAGGACATGACACGCCTTTTCAACCGTGCAGACCCACAAATGCCAGAAGATAAGAAGCTGCGTCACCTGATGAGGGGTGTTAAACAAGAACTTTTCGCGGGACTGGTGCGCAGTCTACCACGCACTGTGGCGGAGTTTCTCAGCGAGGCAGCGACCACGGAGACAACGCTGCAACACCGAGCCCGTCAGTACAACCGTGACGTGAACATCATTAGGTCCGACGCACCCCCTGTACATGTCGGCAGTGACATAGACTCACTACGCAATCTCATCCGGTCTGTCGTGCGGGAGGAACTGCAAGCGCTCCGGATGCCTTGCAACACGGTATCTTTTCCTTCATTGGCTGAAATCGTCCGGGACGAGGTGCGTATGGCAGCTCAGCAAGTTGCTGACGTTGTTCCCCAGCAGCGCGTTCCTCACCAGACGTTTGACGCGAGGCCCACCTACGCGTCCGTCCTGAGTAAGGCTCCCCCGCCAGACCATGGTATCAACGCCGCAGCTCCAGCAATGGAGCCGCAGAGTCCCCGCATGGAGCACCTCGCATGGAGCCGCATGCAGCCTCGCTACTCCCCTCCGCCACTCTACCAGCCACCGCGACAGCAGCAGCGCGACGACGCAAGTTCACTGATGTTGTGCACGTCGTCCGGATGAAACCCTACCACGATCGCCCCGCTGACTATTCTTGAAACTGCCCCCGTTTTGTGCTGTGGTATCCCATACCAACCTAGCACACTATCTGTCAGCTCATCGCATCAAGCAGCATTTGCAGCATCGAGGCGATGCTGCCAAGAAGGGGGGCAATGACACATGCCATTCATAGACGACGAAGATTTGAACGGGGGATTCGGAAAAGACGACGAAGCAATACGGTGCTGCGCTTTTGTGCTGCCTTGACTGGCTGTTGGTGTTCTTCGGTGCCAGAGTGCCAGAGCGCCTTCTCTGTAACGTTACGTTACAATATGACCGTGGCCTCCTGCTGGATAAAATATGCAACACGTCCTAATGAACGACTTTTGATTTAAGTAGGGCTGCAGCTCTAAAATATCCATACTTTTCATTCGCCTAAATCTCCAACCTTCACTTCACTCTTGTTGTTACCAGGTTAGGATGAGGTAACATATGGAAATAGGAAGGTGTGCGGCTTGTCTCGTCTCCGGATGGTCTTGCCAAACGCCTGCCTTCTAGAGCCTGAGAGACGCTAACTAGGAGCGCTTGGAGCGGTTTATTGGATAATTATATAGTCAAATGTCTAGTATTTATAGAAAAAATTCACTTTTGTGCACATTGGCACATCATATGTCCGACTAAGACTGCATGCATAATCAGGAATGATGAAGCCTAACTTTATATACAGCCATGACGCGTGGGTCTCTTACATTTTGCAACGTAACATCACTCATCCTTTTACTAGTAACCTTTTGTAAGCTGTGTAGAGTGTACACTAATTAGGGCATTCATGACTCCTGATCATTGCTCTCATTCATAGCCATTGTATTGCTTTCGCATTCTCAATAGTTAGAACTCTTAAGTAACTCTACCGAATGATTCTTTATCCTCTACAGTGCTTCTCGTTCCGCAGCAAAGCAGCAGCAGATTCCTGCGTGTATGTGTGTGTGTGTGTGTTTTCTATGGTGCTGAATGTTATGGTACACGTCTCGAAAGTGGCTATCGCCCTCTCGTGAAAGCTTGGCTCCGCTCCGCTTATTTCTCTGCTTCCTGCGAACTCGCAGTTGTGTTGTCTCAGTGCGTTTTCGCCCCTTGTTTCTAATGGAACACCTGAGAATCGACCTTAACAGCAATGACCCTCATGTGCTTGCTCTCGCAACTTTAATCGCTCCTTTAATATTTTGTTGCGAAATCAGCATTACGCCAGATTTCGCCTGGCCTCATCGCGCAGCCGGTAGCTGGTGGGCGCGAATGGCCTTGAAAGCAGTTGCCTAGCACTCGTTCCAGCCGAGCTCCGCCAGGTGGTGTCGCTGTCGTCGGTTCCGCGCCACTGCCGCTTGCACCCGCCAGATGTTCTGCCTTGATTTGTAGGGAAAGCAGCCCTTCGACAACCAAAGCGATACTTCGAGTAGCCGCAGCTATGCTGTGAAGGGGCGTATTTACGGTCTCTGTCATACAAAAAAGAAATTTGTCTGCATCCCTCGGAACCCTAGTCGAGCGCTTTTACCAACGGAGCCACGCACGCGACCGTGAACCGCGCATCTGAATTCTCCTTCTCCTTCGTGAGGATGATAGGCTAGTCAGCGGCGTATTTCGGGCGAGCATGTACTCAGCAAGAGTGCTCACTCCGGCCTCTCATTTCATGTGAGAGAGTGATTATTGAATCATCCAGCCATGACATTTGAATTCACGTTACCAATATGCCACGGGCAGGAGCTACCAACTCGGGTCGCTCGTTTCATATGGGAGAGTGATATCAGAATCAGCCTGCAACAACCGTCTGCATTCTCGTTACCCCTACGGCACGAAGACGCGGTAATACGGCTTGGTCAAAGCGTGACTTTATATTTGGGGTGTAGATAACGATCTCGCGTCATACCTCTAAAGGATGAGCATAATGTGTCTCCAATAATGTAGCGCCTTACACTGATAAGGCATGATAGGGGAATAATCAAGCAGGCAAAAAACGGTTCCGCCATTGGTTTTATAATTCAACTAGGGTTAACCACAGCTGACGTTTTTGACCGCTATTTTCACTTTTTGACAAAGGATTAGATGAAAACAAAAAAAGCCTATTGCGTCCATTCTGTTCCATGCTGCGCTAACCAGGCATATGCCCCCAGGTTCTGCAAAGCGGTGGCCAACCAAAACTACGCAGAGGTTTGTCGGTAATATGCAGAAATTGGGACTCATATTTGGCGTTCCACCCCGTAATATTTCTCTAGTCTGCGAATGTTCTAAGGTTCGTGGGCTATGAGCATCTGGCCGGTGGATCAGTCATCTAGGTCACAAAGATATTTCTTCCGTCCTGTTGTCATTTAGAGGACGCATATTGTTCGGTTTGTAACGCTTAGGTTATATTCACATTTATTGTATCTTTTTCTGACATTCTTACTATCTTCGCGAAGAACACCCTTCATCGGAGGAGGCACGAGAGTTCACATGGGCATTATCTGGGAAAAGCAGTAAGAAAGCATGTTGCGAGCGGAATGCATCTTACCACTTCTGATTCCCAAAAATTCTAGGTTGTCTTTCATAGGCATAGGTTAAAATTTCATCGATGGAACCTACCATGTTCTCGAACTAACTGCTGCAATCACGTAGGCAAGCAGTACTATTCTGTCTACCTCATCAATGGGTCCTCACTATAACTTAAACACGAAGAGAGAAAAGCCGAAGGTAATCTATCTGCAAGCAGCCACAGAGCAAGGCTTTGCAAGAGCATTTTTCAAAGTTAACTCGTTAGTATTAGTTAACGAGGTCACTACTTAACATACAATCACTGCATTCTGCGGCACCGCACCACTGTCAGTACTATGCTCAAGAATGCGATCATAAAATAAAATCACTTATTCAAAAATTTCAGGAAATTCTAGATTAAACACTATGTATACTGCAGCATACATTGCAGTGAATTTTTTGCTGCGTAATGTGAGCTCTGTGTCATTGACGCTGTACACTTTACTGTATACCACACCAATTATGTGGTTTAATGCACATCATACAAGACCAGAGCACGATGACTTTTTCAAGTAGTATATAATGCGCCCTTACAACCTTTTAATATTCTGTCTTTAAAGGTGATAAAACTTTACTTGCTCCCTCTGTGAAAGTAACAGCTGCATTGAGGCAGACTTGATCGCTCTTTTTAAAGTTTTTTCCGCACTGTTTTGCGCGCATTGGCAAAGCTGTGTTTGACAACGACCATGTGTCTGAGAAACGTTACATGTTTGAAGAATGTAAGTTTAAGCAATGCAGCGTATGTATCTCGGCTCATATTGGAACTGAGAACTCGTGCCAAAAACTGAATTTCAGCTTAAGTAGAGAACTGATCACACAGCAGATTAAACCGTTTTGATTCACCAAGAACAAAAATCCTCATTTTTATTTTACTGTTAATTACTGTGGCAGACTCGCTGTTAAAAACAAAGGAATTCGATATAGACATATGACTCCTCCTCACTTAGGTTTGCCAGCGAGCAGCAGGTGCTGCTGTTTAGTAGCCAGACGCTGTTATGTTTGAAATGCGCAGCCCCAATTTAACGAAGGACAGCATGTGAAGAGGAAAGCGTCTGAGCGTAGTAAGAAGCGCATTTCGCTTTAGGTTTGAATTATAAAATAATACTGATTTTCAGGTTTGCCTCTCGAAGTGTTGTACACAGAACCCACCAAACTCGAATAAATGTTTAGGCAAAAAAAAAAGGAAGTAAGGAATCGAAAAGCCCGCCGAAAGGCACGTCATCAGCTTGTGCAAAGAAAGGTCACCACTTCAGAAGCCTCAGACGAGAGCAGAGTCAAGTGGGAACAACAGTGAGACAAGCCCACGCCTTCTCATTCTCCGGCCACAACCAGTCAACCAAGTCCCCCGGCAAAGCGACGGTCGGGAGCAAGAAAGAGCCGGTGTAGCCGAAGAGCTTGCACCGGGAGAGAAAGGACACAGAATAAAGGGACACACACTGAGACATTCCTTGCCAATTAACACTCGTGCTTCGTCCTGACACCATGCTTGTAGCTTACAGACTCGGTCTTATTTTGATCTTTTTCTTCGTTCTCACGCCTACTCCTCACAGCTAGCTGACTTTCGTATTTCTTCCTTCGCTCGCCTCTTTTCGCCTAGATGGCGTCCCGTGCTGGCTATTCCGCTCCGCTTCCATTTGCCCATTGCGTGCCACATCGAAGATTAGATTTTGCTTTTAGTGGGGCATCTCTTCTTTCTGTTAACGCTATCCTTACTCAGGGTCGTGTATGTCCTGTTCTTCTGCTTAGAGGACGGAGCGAAAGCGAGGTTTCTCTTTGTTTTGCACCCTCTCTTTTGCAGCAAACAAAGCTTAAACAGCCCATTCTTCCGCCTTGGATGTTAAAGTTTTGTTCAGTTCGCCAAGACGGCTCTTCCAACTCCTCTCCATCCACGCTGCTGTTCGCAATATTTTCTACGTTGCTCTCGATTTTCGCCATTTTGCTGTACACAATGCCAATTGCATTCGGTAGATATTAGCCATAACCTAGATTTTAGAGCTTTCGAATATTTCATGTTTCCTGTGTTCGCCTTCGATTGATTTATATATTGATTATTTTTCCAAATACTATTTACCACAGTTTTATACGTGCTCGAGTTAACACAAAAGCCTTGCGGCACACACTGCCAACCAGGTTCCGAAATTTTCCACGAAGCAGTGTGCGGTTTTGTGAATTCTCTTCGAGACGAAGCATTCTTTACTCAAAATGGCGGCACTTTTGTATAACAGACATGTAAGCTACATGCAGAGCGTCTAGCACTAAACACGAACCATAAACTTTTAGAAGCGGCGTATGGCCGCCGCTCCTTCCGCCAACGTCGTTGAGCGGAAGAAGCAGCTGGCCGCAACGGGGGCTTGTCCTGCGTTTGCCATTTTCCCCTTCCTTCCGACATTCGCCCATAGCTCATTTATTCCCCCCAAATTAAAGCACCGAGATAACAACAGAAAAAAAGAGTACGAAGCGGCGTCCTCTATCCACACTATATAATTTTCGGCAGTGCCACCCACACTTCCTGTCCAACCTCTTGCAGCAGTGCAAAGCTCCCGCGGAGCATGGAATCTTGCTCTGACATACCTAGGACTTATAAGTTCGCTATAGGCATCCTTTTTTTATCTCATCTTATCATTTCCATTTTACCTCAAGGTGGCAATTCTCCAAGTTCGCTGGAGGCCACTGTTTTTTTGCCACCGAGCTTCCTTGGATCACCTCTTTTCTGCTATCTTGTTTCACTTCCTGGGCCACGTGCGTTGCTTCTCCCGGCAGGCAACAAAATATAAAAATAAAAGCCGATTGCGCTAAGCGCCACGTTTGTCTTTCTATTCCTTTCTTTTCCCTCTTTCCCTCTTAGTTCTGTATGCGATACTGTTCACCGCTATGTGCAAAACAGGCAACTTTACAACGTCTTTACAACGTTTTTTTATTCCGAAAGCAATATTGCTCTAGGTTTCGAGCCTTCAGCGTAGCGTGGTCAGCTGCCACGTCTGACCCACGTGATGCTGTGACGTCACAACTCACGTGACACTAGGGTGAGAACTGGGCTACCAAATCAAGCGGTCGGCAGGAACTGCTAACTTGGGTCTCTCGTTTCACATGGGACGGTTATGTCAGGATCAGCCTGCTAGGACCCTAGCATTCACGTTACCCCAATAGGCCACTAAGGCACGTTGATACGGCTTGTTTAAATCGGGGCTTTATATGTGGGCTGAGGAAGAAAAAAAGAAAACGAAGAACGCTCGGTCACCCGCAGCTAATGATTTCGCGCAATATTTGATTCAGTAGTGATGAATCCTTGTCATTTTTCTTCTCGCATTTTCTCTCGTCTTGCTGCTCTATCAAAGGCCGGAAATCAGAAACCTGCGCTGTCAGTCTTTGCGGGGAGCGTGTTCGCGGGACAAGAGAGGTTTGCTGTTTCTCTCGGTATTCATTACAACGCCATCGCCAAGTAGCCGTCGGAAGAGCTTCTAAAGCAAGCATGCAGAGGCAAAAACAAACTTCCCTGTCAAACGACAAAGCCCAGAAGAGATTGGTGAAATCGGCAGGCCCTGCCGGTAGGCACCTAAGCGCATTTATTTGTCTCGTTTTCCTCTCCCTTCTAGGTAACTTTATTGACCGGATCTTCTTCCTCACCCGACCAACTTATACCTTGCATAGACGCAGAAGGCGATTTGTTACATTTCCTCTGCAAAGCTTTTGACAGAGTGGAAATACCGCCTGGTGGTTCTTAATATGTAAGTATAAATAAAGCGGCATTCCGATTTTGGTTATCATTCTCGCTTTATTTGGAATAATTCATCTGTTTTTGGAGCCATGCCACGCCAGTTCGCCAATTTCTAGCGACAGCGCCGTAGAGACGTTGTACTCATAATAGCCTCTCTGATCGTGGTAGCGCCCCAGCGCCCGCCTCGGGTGCTCGGGGGTCGGGTGCAGTACACGCAATATGTTGAAAACACGCATGCAATAGCCGCCAAACAAAGCTGCGAATGACAACTGGAAAAGTAAGTCGGCTCGGCCTGACTTGGCAAGGTTAAAAATGTGGGCGGACTGGGAACGGAGGTGGGGGGGGGGGGGGGGGGGGGATTTCACCATCTTATGGCAGTTAACGTTTAAGGTCTAGTGCCCATGAGACGAACATTCGTTTCTTAATTCCCGGCGAGGCTTATCGAGGGTTCGTTATATCCCCCATTGGGGAGAAAATTAATTCATGAATCGAGATATTAATTACATGGGCTTGTCTAGAATCTTCGAAGGGAAATAGGGACTGCTCTATAATATACACTACTTCGCTATAAATCATTCCAATATTAGGAGGCTGAACTGTAGCCCGTCGCGTTTTTAGGACGGGAGCTATCGGCACAAAAAGGAGTTAGTCGTCTTCAGTTGCGGTAATATATGTCAAGGGTTTTGTTAAGTTTGCTGCTGACTACAACACAAGTAATCTATTTACTCTGTAGCCCTAGTAGGTTATGATGGGCTTGAGAACATTATGGAGAGCCTAATAACGGCACTGCAGCACAGAGACAAAGGAGCGAAATGTGAATGCGACCGCCGCGCAGTCGGGCAGCCTTGAAACATATTTTATTTCATGCTGCATCACGCGCGCCCGCCGTGCCTGCCGAGAAGGTTGACGCTGCTATAGCCAGCTGACGCAAACATCCGCTGGCGGCAGAGAGGTAGACAACGGCGCCAATAGGCGGTGTCCAATCTGAACGAGCTGCAAAGCACGCTGGGTAATTCCGACTTCCGGGTCGATCGGCGAGACGCTCGTCTGCTGCGCTGGCTTGAAACTCGGCATCGAGAACCTTAAATTCGACTCTGCACGTGTTTTATACGCGTGAATGAAGTCGTAGAAAAGGTCATAATGATTTGCACACATGTTATGACTCCATTTAACGTTTCATATTTGAAAAAAAAAACGAGTAAAAAATCGTTGCAAGTGCAACCATTACAACGTGTGTCGTCTGTTCACGCTGAAGTTTAGCATGCATCATTCATTTGGCCAAAGTTCGTTTTTAGTTGATGTTATCATGCAGTCGCTACATATATCTCAATATATACTACAGTAAGCATTCTTAGAGGTATTTTGCTAGCAGAAGCCATATAATTAGACCGTCGGCAACCGCAGCTTAGCGATACGTAGGAGCGGACTGTCGCGCAAGTTGTATGACGGGTGAGCTGAAAGCATGCAAATACCAGGTGGACATTGTGCAATTTTGTTGCTGCCTTTATAAAGCCTTATCGGTTTATGCTGCTCTGCCTGAGAGCGTTAGAGCAGCTAGGGTTTCTTGTCTTGCGGTGTACTGCAGCTGCCTGCAAGCACGACCGGTGCCCCATGTTTTAGTTGCTCAGCTAAACTTGTGACATGCGATTATAACAGTGTGTTGTGCTATTCCTCCAGTAGAATAGATTTACTTACCGGTGCTTGAAAACCTTAAAAGCGTGCATAATGCTATTTTAAGCGACATGCTCTTGACAGCTTAACTTATTTTGTTTACATATATGTGATAGTTTTTTTTTTTCTGAAAACTGTAGGAGAGAATACCAAAGAACTGTATCATGGTTAACATCATATTGTCAATCAATGAAAACAATAGGAGGATCACGAGATAAATAAAATGTCTTAAGCATTTTATTTTTACCTGATGTAGTACGAAGATGCAACTGCATGATACATGAGTTCCATTTTTAGCACTCCTATATTCACTCTGCATGCATATTATACCCCAACATGTATATAGCCAATACTATATGGCCAAAAACCTCTACTAAAGCTTGTTGAGGGCCTGGGTCGGCTAGTAATGTAGCTATTCTGGCAGTCAGAGAGACATATACACTTGCCAAGGCTGCAGTACATGCGAGAAAAGCCCACTCATAAACAAAATTAACCAAGCATAGTGTATGGGACATTTTACACCATTTACAAACAAGTGTAGAAGCTCTCTATGTTTGAAATTTTTATGCTTGATTGCCCAATACTGATTGCTGCATTATGTCGGTCAAAAAAGAGGATTTGTGCTAAAACAAACGCTTTCTTTTAATGGCATCTCTTGAAACCTCCAGAAACATCGGAATGGGAAACGATCACTGCTTGCAATCAAAGCTTGGAAGAGCCTGTAACTATTTTGCTGTTCTGTACTTTGTGCTTGTGGTCTGGCTGGACAGAAAATCTACACTGTGTAATTATGTTTCCAGTAGGCACATAAGCTGGTAGTGCGTACATACTGAAATGTGGGAATGTATAACTTCTGCACTATGTACAACGTGTTCAAGGTAAACGAGTCAAGTACAAAAGCCAGGCATAAAGTCAACATGGCTTGTGTTTCTTTATAATGAAAACATCAATTGAAAGCAATATAACGCTTAGCAGACCTTTGCTACGGGCACCAGAGAAACCGCCAGGCACAAGAATATAGCAAAAAGTTAGAAGTACCTCTAGTCTTTATTATACAGCCATGAAAGAACAAAGATTATTGGAAATAGGAAACCGTTCTCGTACTGTAATTACACCTCATAATACTTTCACCAGCAGAACTTTTGCAGCACATTTTTTACAGCATGTTATTAATTACCTCCAAGCAAAGATGAGAGTGATGAATAGTATATTGATTGTGGCAAAGTACCTAGTACAGGCTGTAGAAATGAGCTTCAATAGACCTGTGGGCGAGTAATAGCAAGCTCTAAGAAAATGCACAGAGCACAGAAACCTTGCCTCGGCAAGATTCATACTTCTTACCCTTACAGACATAAAAGCTGCTAGCTAGGCCAGCCTCTGCCTACCTTGCAGAATTTTGCACTTCTTGAGATAGTCAATGGCCACCAGTGCCTTGTTATCTATGTGAAATCCACGCAGCGAATGAAAATAACGCTTAAACTTCATGTATGCAGCACCTTGCATTAGATTACAAGTAGCTTTAGACATTCATTTAATTTTCGCATGCACCTTCAGCAGCACCTAGGCCATTATAAAACTGCTTTGCTGAACAGCAAAATTTGGTTTTATAACATGTATCTCAGCTATCAGCTTTTCTACGTGCCATACAATGAAAGATGAAACACAACTGGACAATATATATTGGTGCGGTTCTGAAGTGAAGATTTTCATGACTCTGACCCAGAGTATAGAAAAATGCTGTTAATTTTTATCCCTGCAACAGTCTTTAACTGTCTCTCTTTCTACACAGGAGAAGAATAAACATAACAGCACCATGTAGTAGGTCTGGACAAGCAGGAAACTTTATCCAACTTGCTTGTATTTCTCCGACATATCTGCGTGCTCACGCTGATTGCTTCGCTGGTGAAAGCATGTTTCGTTTTCTGGAGTTATATCAGCAAATAATTGCTTACACAATAATGTATAAATCTTACAACCGCAAACGGTGACAGGCTGGCCTAGTCAGGCAACGAGACCAACTATCGACAGATGATTGGTAATTAGGCACTAGCTGTAGTTCTAGAAACTTGCATTTGGCAGAAATGGCGGGAAGAAAATTGTTCAGTACTTATAATATCATATCACACTGTACTGACGGAGGCCAAACAACACTTTGCGGACCTTTTGAAGACGTGGAACGACCGCTCGCTGCTACCGTCATCATGCGAAAACAGCTGTAACGCATAGCCAAAGTCGCCTGCGCGAGAACGTGATGCTCCTGAACGAGAGCAAACAACATACTCCACAAAATTGCCTAGCTTTCACAACGCTGTTCAACACTTGCCATTGACAAAAGACTCGAAATAAAGCCTCGTGTTCCACGTGCAACTCGGCACCGACGGGCAGTCAGCGGATCGCAACGGCCAACTGTTTTCGCCGTTCACAACTCGACGGCACTCGGAACATCCTGTATTGTGTTCTAGTTGAGTTGCCGTAGTTGGACGCCGGGCACAACACCACATTTCTAGCCAATTTAGTACAAATATAAAGAGAATAAAGGTCGAAACCGCATGCCTGCAAGCAATGCCAGCAGAAACCAAACCAAAAAAACGACCCGGAAGTTAAAATTCATATTACAAAACCTTGCTGTGACGTAATGTCTGCCAAAACTTGGACACCACCTATTGCGCGCGGAATCGGAACCTCTACAGGGCCCCCCCCCGCGCCCCCCCCCCCCCCCCCCCCCCCCACACACACACCGCAGACGCGAAGGTCGCTGTTGCCGAGCTGAAGTCCACGACACGTGTTTGCTCACGGAACACTCAATGGAGGGACCCGAAGAGTCGGGCTGCGGACAAGTGAGGAGTAAAACGGACACACACGAGTTCGCCATGTACGCGGGTTTTACACGGTCGATTGCAACGACATTCCCACGGCCATTCACAGACACAGTGAAAGTCTTTTCCCGACGCTGTAATACTTCGAACGGGCCGTAGTACGGTGCGGTGAGGGAGGGTCGGATACCGTCACGGTGGATGAAAACGTAAGCTGAGGAAGCCAGGTCCTTGCTTACGTCGAAAGTGGAGGGCCGTCGAGGTGGTGTTGGTCGCAAGCGCTCAAAGAGCAACCGAAGTTGCTCAACGTAGGCGGGAGATGAGAGGGTGAGTGCTGCAGGAGGCGCGAAGAATTCATCAGGTAGCCGTAAATTGGTCCCGCAGACCATTTCGGCAACGGTGAACCCTAGGTCTTCCTTCATCACCGATCTAATACCCAGGAGGACTAGCGGGATGTCATCGACCCATGAAGTTCGGGCATCGCGGGCAATGAGGGCGGCCTTCAACTGCCGATGGAGCCTTTCAGCTATGCCATTCGCAGACGGGTGGTATGCAGTTGTGTGGATGTGGCGGATGCCGAGAATGCTTGTCAACGCTCTGAACAGATCACTTTCAAACTGTCATCCGCGGTCGATTGTTACCACGCTGGAGCAGCCGAAACAAGAGATCCAACCGGCTACGAAAACAGACGCTATGGAGGATGCCCTAATATCGTAGACTGGAAACGCTTCAGGCCAATGCGTGTAGCGGTAGACGCAGGTGAGCACATGCGTTTGCCAGGTGACGAATGCAACAGACCGACAATGTCGATGTGAACATGGTCTAATCGCGAGTTAGGCGGCCGGAAGGGTTGCAGTGGTGACTGGTGTGTCTCGTAGTCTTTGCACGTTGGCAGCGCTGACACTCACGAGCCCAACGGCGCACGTCAGCGTTGATGCCGGGCAACATAAAACGGGAGGTGATGAGGCGCTGATAAGCACGAACGCCAGGATTACTCGAGTCGTGTAGCTTGCCAAAAACTTGCTGATGCTGCGAGGATGGTACCAATGGACGGCCACAGCCAGTAAACATGTCACAAACTATTGTACCAGAAGAGAATTCTAGTGACAGCTCAGACAATGACAGAGATGTGGATTCGGCACGTAGGTCACGACGTTCGTTGTCTGTGCATTGTGCCTCTGCGACGGTCTCGAAATTCACATCACTAGCAGAAAGCGCATCGACAAGCGACAGGGCATCTGTTGCCGCATTAACGGGCCCTTCGATATATCGGAGGTCAACTGTGAATTCGGAGATGAAATGCAAGTGCAGAATTTGACGGGAAGTGTGCGTGCTGTGGTTTCCACGGAAAGTAAATGTCAATGGCTTGTGATTTGCCAGTACGTGGAACACGGTGCCTTCGAGAAGATGGCGAAAATGCCAAATGCTAGGGTAGACAGCCAGGAGTTCGTGGTCAAACGTGCTGTGCCGAGTTTCTGCTGGCTTCAACATCTGTGAAAAGAAACCAAGTGGGCACCACAAGTTCTATAGTTGTAGAACTGCACCAACGACGGAGGAGGCGTCGGTGATCACCCTCATGGGCGCGCCGTTGAGGGAATGCATAAGGAGGGTGGCGTGTGCAAGGACATTCTCTGCCTCTACGAAGGCGGTCTTTGCTTCGGGTGTCCGTGTGTCCACTTCAAGGGTGCGCATGGTGCCTTTGGGGTCTTTATCATGTTGGTGAGAGGTAAAAGAATATGGACTATATTTGGCAGGAATTGACGGGGAAAATTCTGAAGTCGGAGAAATTCGCGAAAGTTTCGAAGCGATGTGGGGCGCGGAAAATCGCACAAGGCTTGAACTTTTCTGTCTAATGGTTGAATTCCCTTGCGGGTGAAAAGGTGTCTGACGAATTCAACGGAATCGACGGCCAAATGAACATTTTGCTGTGTTGATGGTCAATTCATGCTCATTGAGTCTTGAAAACAGCAACCGCAGATGTTCAGCGTGGTGCTCGGGTGAAGAACTGGCTACTAGCAGGTCATCAAGACATGCAGCTGCAAATTGCAAACCACGGGTGACTTCATAATTGAAGTGTTGAAAAGTCTGGGTGGCATTCCGTAACCCGAAAGGTATGCGAACATACTAGAAAAGGCCAAAAGGTATGGTGATGGCGGTCTTTAGTATTTCCGCAAGCTCAGCAGAAATTTGATGGTAAGCATTGAGCAGGTCAATCTTGCTCAAGATGATACTGCCAGCAAGAGTGGCAGCAAAGTCGTGAATGTGAGGGAGCGGGTACCGGTCGGGGACGGTGCGGGCGTTCAACGCACGGTAGTCACCACAAAAGCGCAGTCTCCGGGGTCACGCTTGGGCACCATGTGCAGGGCGGAAGACCAGATGCGTGATGAGGGGCGTATGATGCCTAACTGCAGCATGTGGTCGAACTCCCTGCAAGCTGTGGCAAGGCGTTCTCCAGCAAAGCATCTTGCTTTACAGGACACCGGAGATCCCGTAATGACGATGGGATATGTCACAGTGTGTTGAATTGGTATTTCCTTGTTGCTGGGTTTGGTAAGTTCGGGAAATTCTTTAAAGCTCGAGGCAAACTATGATGTAGGCAAACACAGAGCTGCTTGCACAAGGGTGGGCACAGGTGCAAGGATACCCTTCATAGACAGGCTGGTCATACAGTCCACAAGTTGGCGGGTGCGGAAATTTACGTTCATACCAAAATGAGTGAGAAAATCCGCACCTAATACGGCGAAGCGCACGTCGGTGACGATGAAAATCCATCGAAAGGTGCGACGCAGACCCAAGTCGATGGTTAGCGAACGCTGGCCATAAGTCGCGATTGTGGATGTGTTACAGCTTGGAGAGGCGCAGTCCTCAGACAGCGTTGTCGGTCAAGGCGCGAGGCAGGCATGACGATCATCACGGCACCAGTGTCCACCAGAAAGCAATGCCCTGCGATCCTGTCTGCGACTTAGAAGGGGCGGCTTGGCGAAGCGGTTGAGTCACGCGTCACCATTAGTGACTCGTGGCCGTGTTTCGCTACCAGCGACCAGGCTCTCGACATTTGACAGCACTGGCATCGAATTTAATGTGGTACCAGCTGTAGCCGTGAGAGCTGATTCTTGAGCGGCAACGTGAACGTGAGCGTGAACCCCCACGAAGAGACCGAGGACGGCGGGGCGTGAAAGTTTGCACTGCTGCCACGGAGTCCATCAGCCAGTCGATTCTCTCCTCGAGCCGAGACTGGCGGGCCTCGTGTTCCGGAGTCACAGTGGCCGAAAACACCACGGAGCTTCCACTGGAGTAATCGTTGATGCGTTAGTCGAGCTCTGCCAGTTTGTCGAGAGGCATATCGTCCACAGCAGCCAAGACTACGACAAGTGTCTGTGGCAAGCGCTGCAGGAATAGCTCACGCAGAAGTGGGCTCTCGGCGTCTTGAGTGCGGTCGCCGAGTAGCTGTCGCATCCGATGTAAGAGCTGCGACGGCCGACCATCGCCAAGTTCCTCCGCGTTGAGAAGTTGCTGCAGGTGCCTTCACTCTGACACTGTTTTGCGCGTCAGCACTGGGGCCTTGAAATAGTTGTAGGGTGCGGTCGGATGCGGGGATATTATGACGTCGTTGAACTCGTCAGCCACTTTCCGAAAAAGTGCTGAGATGACGTGCAGGTACATCGCGCGTTGCGATGTTATGCGCCGCAGATCGAAGAGGGCTTCGACTTGTGTAAACCACACGGAGAGGTTCTTCGGCCAAAATGGCAGCAGGAACACTTGAATGTTAGAAACAGCCTCCATGGCTCCGTTGGGGCCTGGCACGTCGGATGCCATCGTGGACTGAGGCTGTGAGCCTGGGGCGTCGTTGCTGGTCGCTGCAGCGTTTGCTTCGTTCTCCCTTGTACGTACGTCCGGGTCACCAAGCTATAGGGGCGCGGAATGCGTGCGTTATTGACAGACGCGCGTGAGAGCAAAGGAGCGAAACGTGAATGCTACCGCCGAGCAGTCGGGCAGCCTGAAACTGAGATTTTATTTCACGCTGCATCAAGCGTGCCCGCCGTTGCTGTCGAGGAGGTTGGCGCTGCTAGCCAGCTGACGTACACATCCGCTGGCTGCAGAGAGGTTAACAAGGGCGCCAATTGCGCGCGGAATCGGAGCCTCTACACAGAACTTTTAAAATATGGATCACTTGGTACATGTTCTTGGAACAAAAAACGAGTCAGAAGACGGAGGACAGAAAAGAGATGAGAAACGCCCAACAGGACCACCATTCGTTGTGTGTGCCTCGTCTCTTCTCTGTCCTACGCCTTCTGAATGGTTTTCTTCAAGAACTATTTAGGACGTCTAACGCACACTGCACTCTAGCAATGATACAGTCAGTGCAGCACCGTTAGCTGGAACTCCCAACAATCAGGGACGCGCTCCAGGGAAAGGAGGGATTGTGTTGTTTCTTTGCTATCTTTTAGATGATATTTCACGTTCATCCTTCAACTGATAAGTTCAAGACCAAATTGGAGGTATAGTAAACACTTGTATTGTCAATGCACAAATGAAGCAAACTAAGCCAAACGGGGCGCCAAATTTCCAACTGCTTCCCTCCACGGATCTCTTCAAGTCCTGGCAATTAAAGGCCTCCGTGTTATGCTCCCGTAGCACGTGTAAGAGGTGGTGCACATCCGCTTACTAACTAACCAATTTATATACCTATCCCACTAAAACTAGGCATTTTATATGATCGGAAAAGCGCGACAGACTACTAGGACAAGCACGTTGAGCATTGAAATGGCACACGTAATATTAGGCGCGCGTCTGGTCAAGTTTGCCGCCTTTCTCTCTCGTCCGGAGCATTTTAGGACTGCGGGAGCAACTTGTGCTTTAGGGTTAAGAACTGAAGGACATGTCCACTTGAACTCACTCGTTCTAACCATCAGCTCTCTTTTAGACCATCCTTTACTTTCAAAGGAGTATCGTTATGGTGTGGGGTGGCACAGGAAGACACCTGTCAGACACAGGCAAGCCGCCCACCCTAGGTCCTTCTATTTTACGATATAGATTCACGCGCTCGTGTCACACGCTCGCACCGCGCTTCCTCACCTTCTGGCGGGGCGCTCTTCTGCGGCTTGCGCCGTAACAGTATCCAGCGAGAACTGAGGCGTGACGACCGACGCGATTTCCGCAAATATGCATAGAGATCAATTCGTCATACCATCCACTTATTTTATTGGAGTCTTCATCTTCGTATGCTTGCTTGCTATTCTTGCTTGAAAAAACGATTAAGATGACTGCGGGCACCCACACTGGAGGAATGCGTAAGCACGTCCCGCGTTGCTAGGCTGCGCCAGGACAACACGGTGGCAGCTACTACAGCAACTGCTTCTTTTTTACGTTATTTACTGGTTACCTATTTTAGGCGCCTTTTTATTCTCTTGTATGCTTTAATTAATTATTTGCACTTCTTTTGATAATTAACGCCACTTAAACACTTTATGATCTCTTTCGTTTTTTCGGCTCTCATTATGGTGGCTAGAAAGGAGAGGTGGCACGACTGCGAATTCCGCCGCTTGGCGAAAATGATCTTGTCTCCGTTGTTGTGCTGCTGTCAGCTCTCCGATGTAAGATGCCTCGATGCTAGCCATCGAAGCACCATACTCCAATGTTCTGACCCCGCCGGGGTGGCGCAGTGGTTACGGCGCTCGACTACTGTTCGCAAGGACGCGGGATAGAATCCCGGCCTCGGCGGCAGCTTTTCGATGGAGGCGAAAGGCAAGGCGCCCGTGTGCTGTGCGATGTCAGTGCACGTTAAAGAACCCCAGGTGGTCGAAATTTCCGGAGTCCTTCACTACGGCGTCTCTCATAGCCTGAGTTGCTTTGGGACGTTAAACCCCACAAACCAACCAACCAACCAATGTTCTCGCCGTCGCTTTCGTTCTTTGTGGCATCGCACTTGTGGCGTCGAACACACATATCTCATCCTGTGGCGTCGAACACACATCTCTCATCCCTCAGGACAGGTAGAACGAGAGGAAGAAGCTGGCTACACGGTTTGAAAGAGCACTGAACAAGGGTATAGGGTGGGAAGCGTCAGTTCGCAAGTTGCGCCAATGTTTCGACAAGCGGACTTGCCTTTGTCTGGGCAGCGCGACCATCACCACCATAGGTTAAAATATCTTTTTGCTTACGAAGAAGAAACGCCAGGGAGGGGGAGGGGGAGGGAGGGGGTAGGTGAAAAGAAAGTAGGTGAAGGAGTATGTATTTCTCACAGTGGAAGCGGTGATCATGTGGCCTGAAAAATAAAATAAAAAGCGGCAGCAGCAGGAAGCACTACAATGCAGGATGGAGGATTCAGTTCAGTTCAGGCGTTCAGTCGTGTCCGACTCTTCGTGACCCTATGGACCATGTCACGCCACGCTTTCCGGTCTCTCACTATCTTC
>JAJIZL010017435.1:405224-422877 GCA_023969395.1 Amblyomma maculatum
GTAATAATAATAATAATAATAATAATAATAATAATAATAATAATAATAATAATAATAATAATAATAATAATAATAATAATAATAATAATAATAATAATAATAATAAAGTGCTTTAAGAAAGGTGGGAGTGAAAGCGGAAGGAGCGAAAAGGGTTGTTGTAGTGGTGGGCTCCGGAGTTTTTTTACCACCTGGGGATCTTTAGCATGCACGTCGCACAGCACACGGACTCCTCTTCGTTTCGCCTCCATCGAAACGCAGCCGCTGGCAGTCGGGATCAAACCCGCATACTCTGGCACATTCGTCGGGAATTCTCATGCACCACCGCGGTGGGCCCCCTTGGTATGCCATACAAGAAATTGATGACGTCTTGAAGTTATGCGATCAATATAATTTGCTAATGTGATTTCGTGGTGTATACAAAAGCTGTGATGGCTGTGTGTTATTTTTCGTGGTTCCGTGCTTTCTCTTTCAAAAATTTTCCCTTTTTTTGCGACATTCCAGAATAACAGATCTATGCTCTTTAAGAGACAGAACGCAACGGAGCAATCAATGATGCATATTTAAAAGCATGTGCTGACAAGACATTTTTCTTACAATAGTTTTCTTTTTGTGTTCCGTGTTTCCGGACATGGCATTATAGCAGCACTATGTAGGCGAATGATCCCAACCAGCGGTCAAACTACTAAATGCCTTGTCCGCTCATATGAATGTCTAATGTGCATTAGAAGGTTTTCTAAACGCATGCAATAGACCGATGCCACCGTTTAGCTTCACGACGCCACCGCTCTCGCAGTGCAGGCTGGTACATCTAATCAACCGGCCGCTCCAGCCCCCCCGAAGAGACTGCACGCCGTGTTTTTGAACGATATTTAGATCGTGTGTATGCCGTAGTGCACTGGGAAAATTCCCTTATCTCGTTCCTGGGCGTATGTATTAATCTAGTTTTATGTATTTAGGTAATAGCTTCGACTTTTCGGCCGTTCAGCCGAAAAGTCGTCGGCGTTGTAGTCAGAGCTTCGGGTATATACGGCTGTGGTTGTAGTAGTGGAAGTAATAGTTGTCGACGCCGCATGTCGAAAATAAGGAGGGCTGCGTAGAAATCCGTAACATGGTAATTTGTGCTTCTACTGATTGATAATTGATTGGTGTTTTATAGGCGACGACGAGCTATGGAATCAATGTGATTAATTGAATAAATAAGGAAATATGAAAAATGTGTGGTTAGAAGTCTCAAAACGCTCAGAATGAAAAGCCAATTTGATGATGCTTGCTCAGAAAATGTAGTGTGATTTGTCACTTAATTACATGAAACAAATGAAAAATGAAAACTTGTGTGTTCTATTATCTGAATGAAAAGCCTGCGCTGGATGGTGCTGTTTACAAAAATTTAGAATGCGTAATTAAACTGAAAAAAACTAAAAAATTATCTAAATGGAGCTTCAAAGATGTCAAAATTGTCACAATGAAAAGCGAATGATTGATCTTGTGAATTAAAAAAAATTTAGTATGCAATTGATCAAATAATATTTAACAATTGAA
This sequence comes from Amblyomma maculatum, assembly GCA_023969395.1. Taxonomy (NCBI): domain Eukaryota; kingdom Metazoa; phylum Arthropoda; class Arachnida; order Ixodida; family Ixodidae; genus Amblyomma; species Amblyomma maculatum. The sequence goes on from JAJIZL010017435.1 coordinate 406,764, forward strand.
AATGTGAAAAATTTTAAACAAAAAGGGGTTCTAAGGTGCTAAAATTCTGAGACCATAAATCCAATGCTTGATGATTCCAATGAAGAAAAGGGTGTAATTGATCAATGAATTAATTGCAATATTTCAACAATTAGGATTAGAAAAAGAAAATTGAAAGTGTCGAAATGCTTGGAATGAAAAGCCATTCTATGATAATAATAATTAGGAAAATTTATAGTCTGTAATTGGTTATTTACTAAAAAATTTGAAAAAGTAAAAACCCGAAAAACAGGTTCAAAGGTGTCAAAATGCCCAGGTATGAAAATTCAATGCAATATGGTGCTAAATAAGAGAGTGTAAAATAAAATTTACAGTGTAATTGATCAATTACTATTTAAAATGATAATCTTCTGTCAATAGCAAATGCGGTTAAAACGTGTCAAAATCAGTTTGACATCAATAATGCACTTCATTTCATACAAATATTGAAATTTGATCACTTGTGAACTAATTTCTTCATTATCATCAAGCTTTTCGGTGGAGGTGAAAAGCAAGGCGTCCGTGTGCTGTGCGATGTCAGTGCACGTTAAAGAACCCCAGGTGGTCGAAATTTCCGGAGTCCTCCACTACGGCGTCTCTCATAGCCTGAGCTGCTTTGGGACGTTAAACCCCACAAACCAACCAACCTTCATTATGTGTACTTGTCCCCTCTTCATAATATTTCAGTTCTTTTGTTTCGAATAAATAAATGGTCAGTTTCACCCCCTAAATTTTCTTGATTAGTTATAGTATGTCAAGCATGTCCCACGAAGATCATAATGGTCGGCGCTTGGCACGAGCGGAAGCCCTAGCCCGACATTATGGCAACAAAACAGGTGTATACTACGTGGACGCCTCCGGCCCTCACCACGGGGGATGGTACACGGCCGCTGTAGTTCACAACAGCAAAACGGTTAATGGTCTCACCTTCAGAGCCCAAAGTACAACACACGCAGGAGAGGTGGCGATTGCTCTCGCGGCCTTTCATTCAGACTCAAAATACATCATTACCGACTCACGAGGAGCCTGTCGGAACGTCAGACAAGGCTGGACTCCCTTACTAGCCTATAAAATTTATCTAAATTGCATACGGGATACGGACCCCGCACACCGCTACCTTATATGGGCCCCTGCTTATCAGGGTTTGGCAGGAAACGAGGCAGCAGACGCAGCCGCCTGCGTGCTCTCTCACCGGGCTGTTTTCTCCTCCCTACCCGATCAGGAACCCGATTTTAATCCGGCCTACACCTTCAATAATATCACGACATACTATCAAAATTGTCATCGTCTTCATCCCAGCTCATGTAAAGGTCTCAAAAAGGCGGATGAGCGGCTCCTTCTCCGCCTTTTCACCAATACATTGCTGTGCCCGGCAGCCCAAAAACATTTTGACCCGTGCTTTAGTGGCAGCTGCACACACTGTGGAGCGGTGTCTTCTGACATCTATCACATGGTGTGGGCCTGCCCCTCCAACCCGGCTATTCCCCCCATCCCCAACCCAACCCGGGAGAACTGGGAGGCGGTCCTGCTCGGCTGCCACGACTTACAGGCCCAACAAGCCTTAGTCGGACGCGCCCGAGCGGCGGCAACCGCCACTGGGGCCCCCAACTAGGGACCTCCCCTAGTGCTTGTAAGGATTGGTCCCTTATGGGCCGATTCGAACATACCTCCTGGCCCTTGTGTAAATAAATGTTCTCACCACCACCATTGAACCCCGCTTTTCCTTTCCGTTATTTCAAATATTTGATCAATTACACACTTTAAGTTTTTTTATTAGATATTCAAGCATTGGCTTTTGATTTGAGCATTTTGACTCATTTGAAACCTCTTTTTTCAATTTCTCATTTTTCAATTAGTTCACCTTAATAATTGATCAATTACATAAGCTAAATTTTCTATTCGCGTCATCATGCATCGCCTCTTCATCCTGAGCATATTGACACTGTTGAACCCCCTTTATCCAATTTATTCATTTTTATTTTCTCTAATTCATCAATTATTTACAATGATTTCTTCACCTCGCCATCGCTTATCACACACTAATCAACTAACAGTCACCAGAACCACAAGTTACCATAACACGATTTTTGTACGCAGCCCTCGATTATTTCCGACAAGCTCTTCAAAACTGAACGAGGCTACTGGTAAAAAAAAACAACTGATCAACAAAAACAAAACAAAAAGCAAACAAAAACGCTTGCTGTGCTTGTAACAGTCACTGTAAATTTGTGAAATAATGACAAATAATTTGCCTCGGCAATGAGGTATGGGAAATGTGCGTTTATTTCCTGTGGAGCCGAGATTTCAATAGTGCCGACTACTAGCCAGCCGACTACTACAAACATGGCGGTGGTGAACTTCCGAAAAACTGGCGCATGCGCAGATTAGTCGGTGGGATCGGTCGCATAGCGCACATGCTGCTCGCTTCAGGTCGTTAAGCCAGACATACCTAACTTGTCGGGAGAGACTTAACAGTGTAACATAAAAGAAGGATAAAATAAAGAAACGACACTTACCTGCAACACTGGCTTCTTCCATACTCAGAGAAGAAACTTTATCGGAAAAACTAAATATACATACATAATTATAAAGGAAAAGATGAAAGCAACAAAAAAGCAACAAATTTCAGAAGTAGAAAATATAATCAAAATAAAGGAACGACTGCAATATCTACAAGCCGCGGAATAAGCGTATATAATTAAAAAGAGCAGGCAAACGCAACCTATTTGCCTCTATCCCGCTCTAAAAGCGTTATCTCGAGCTTAGCGTAGGATGGTCGCCTGTAGGCACCAAAGAATAAGTAAATAGGTTCAGTTCAGTTGGTTTCTGTTATTAATATGACATGAGCTAGTCACGCGGTAAATAGATATTTAGTGGTTTCTTTATTCAAATTTTGTTTTATATTTCTGCATGCTACTGTTTGTGTGTATTTCACTTTATTTTGTTTTATGGTTACGCATGCATTTCTGTTTTTGCAATTTTTAATTTTTTTTTCTAAAGCAGGGAGGAATTCGAAGTCAGCGCTTCTAAGTGTCGTTTCTTTCCCTGGCTGTTAACTCACGTGGCACTGGTACGTTGGTTATAATGCAATACCAGCTCACCCATGACTATGTCGCTCCGCACCGAAAATACATACTCATCAGCTTGGCACAAATATGGAGGCGATCCTCAAAGCACCAAAAAAAAAAGTTTTTCAGGTGGTTGCTAGAAGCCATGAACGACATTTTTGCTTAAGTAAAAACCGAGTTGCAGCTCATGAAGGAACCATCGTGTGTATGTAGGCAGCGAAGGACACAAGCACGAACCAAACCGCGCATATACATTTTACCATAGCTCTGAGACGCTAATAGAGTCCCCTTTCGCAAGCAACAAGCGCTTGCTTGCTTGCAGGCTTTGCAGCATGTGTAATACATCTTGACTGCATTACAAGTCATTCATTAGGCGGCGAATGTTGAGCGTGGCCAGGAATATGAGCGAAGAGACGCCGTCGCTCCTGGCACAAATGATGGGGAGCGGTGTGAGTCGGTGAGTGGGAAACAGGGAAAACGGCTGTGGGAAGCAGTGTGTTCCCTTCTTTGAAAGCTAGGGCTCACCTCTTACGCAAAGAACCTCACGCGGGCTGCTATTTCAGGAAAGTCGGTTGCACGGCACATCTGCTGCAGTTGTTTGCATGACAGCCGCCCGTCCAAGCTAGTGCTGCCGCGTTGGAGTAGCGAAATTATACAGGTACCGAGATATATGGAAATGACATGCGCTCGCCTTCTCCGCTCTACTTTGCATAACATTTGCTGTTTTGCTCTCTCCTCAGTATCTTATTCTTGTGCTTGCGCCACTGTTTCCGCACTTTTCATATTTGACACCTCTATTGGAAAGAAGTCCGCTTGCAATGATGAAATTGGAAAAGGGTAAACAGGGAAACATAACAGCAAGAGGGAGCGGTGAAAGTGAGCGTATTTTGCACGAGAGCGCCACCGAAACGCGCTGCGTTAGCGTAGGCGACGCTCTAGGCAAAGCCAATAATAGCAGCGGAAGATCGCCTAACTGCATCTTTTCCCAGCAGTGCCAACTCGTCTCGCGGGGCCGTCATTGTCGCGTGCTAGTTCAGAGCGTTTTTTATGCCTGCGCATAACGTTACCGCATTTTATGCCGGTGTGCTGAGCATCTTCTTCTGCCCAAACCATTCTTTTCTTCCAAACTGTCCGCTCGTCTCGCCTTTTTGGTTGTCGCAGCTGCTTATCCTGTAAGCCGCCTCGAGAATGAGTGGTAGTTTCTACAAATTAGCTGAATGTGTTATTGTTCCTATTCCGTGCGCGTGCATGCATGCAAGAGAGCTAAAAAAAAAAAAAAAAAAACAGATGCTGCCCTGTCATTTGTCGTTTCTTTTAAAATCACTGCTTGTTTTCTTACAGTTTATAAATAGATACGAAAAGCCAAATACGCTACGTATTTCCTCACGGCTAAGAACTTTAAAAAAAAAGGAAAAGAGACGAACAAAATACGCTGCTCTGATGATCAAAGAATGAAAACATTTCAGCATAAGTGGGAGACATCAATCGAGTATTTTACTTCGATTTCTTTGCTTTACATATTTAGGGCTTTGCAAATCGTGTTCGGGACGATAAATCTTGTTATGGAAACTCCTTTGTTGCTAATGTTTCAGGCCTTAGTAAAAATCCAGAATAATATTGCGCATGTGTGCGAACAGGGCATTCGGATGCGTGCATTGAGAATGAATAATCGTCAAAAAGCTTTTCGCCAGCTCGCTTCCCAGTTTTCCACCAACTATTTCTCATTTTTGAAATGAGGAAGAAACCCTCAAACAGTTATCTAAGAGTTCGAGTCTTCTTGTCAAGCATGTTACTGATACCTACAGAGAAAAGTGTCTGAAGTTCTTCAGAAACGTTTCCGCGATATTTACCTAGCGTGCTCAAAAATCCAATAAGTGCGATGCTTCGCTGATGACTGACTGCTGCTCCCACTTATTTGAAAAAGTAGGTGAAAGATTGCAAATAAACTACAGAAATGAAGATTGCGGCTAAGAGACTTTCGAGTGTGATCTTGTCATCACAGACTACTACAATTGTGTCACTGAAAAGGAGTCATCTATTTATTGCTCACCTGTTAGAGAGTATCGATGCGCGCGCCCTCGTGCCCTCGAAGGGTGGAGACAACTCCGCCATATTTTGGGCTACCTTCCTCAGAGCGCTTTAGGAGCGTTTCTTTTATCTGCCATCCCAATCTAGAACGCGCCCCAAGGAACGCCGCTCGACAGGAGCGATGGCGTACCATCCAAACGCATATTTCTCGGAGAAAGTGTGAGATACTGCGCCTTTCCTCCAGAAGACTCATGTTGTCTAGCGTTCCTGCCATGTGCAACCTCAAACATGAACACGCGCCAAGGAACGCCACGCGACAGCTGCCGCAAAAGCGGGACACACTTGCGTGGGCTCAAATATGGAGGTGTAGAGGTGGCACTGACACTTGCAAAGTCACCACTCTCCGGAGCGGCGGAAGAGGGCGCGCGCATTGAGGCACCCTACCACCTGTTAGACCACAGCGCACCTAGTGGGAGAAGCGCGAAACGCTCGGCGTGGCTACGAGCCACGCTACGCTGTTGTTGTGGCTGTAGGAAGAAGGGAAAGAAAATGCACGGACCTTCATCTGGCTCTGTACTCCGCTGTCTCGTGCGGACAGAAGAGAAAATAGAAAATAAAAAAATGAAGAGGAAGAGGAAGAGAAAGACGCCTGACGAAACAACAGCCATCGTCCACCACCTGAGCGGTGGCGGGTGCAATGACGGCCTACAACAGCCAAAAAATCGGTGGCTGGCTAGCTCCCGCAGCAAATGGCATTGACCCACTGTCCCAGGGACAGGTAGGTCACCGCTGCTTGCGGCGGGGGCTAGCCTGCCACAGAAGCTTCGAAGCGCCACCTCCTCCTTCGAAGCGCCACCTCCTCTGCATGGGTTAGACAGCGGGGGAGGCTTACCGTACATGGAAGTATCATAGCACGTGTATGGCATCGGAGGTGCTCCTTTGTTGTCAAAAGTAGGGTAGCATTGTCTAATTTTATGAGGTTCGGTGATGTCGAGGTTGAGGGTGAAAGGCGGGTCGCAGAATCCACCTGGCTTTGAGCTCTAAAAAGTTCACGCGGAGTCCATTCAATACGAATTGGCTGTGGTGTGCGTACCGCTAGACAATGTATGTTTTGGCAGTTTTCTGTTCTACCTCTAACTCGTCTAAGTAGCTTTGTCAATTGGAGGGCATCAGTGCGTATGACAATACGAGCCGGTGGAGGCATGGGAGTGACGGTCACAGAGCTAATCTCCTCTTGCACTGCAAGCAGTTCTGCGCAAAAAAAAAGGTGTAGGTTCCCGTAATTAAAACATTGATGTCCTGTTCAGTAAAAACTTGCTAGGGCAGTGAACTACAGTTGTCACTTCGCAGGCTTGGATGCGCGTCGACGTAAATTAGAATGGATCCTTGTAGCAAGCGGGCGTCTTGTTCCTTAATTCGCTCGCGAAGTCAAGACGCCGTTTCCTGCGTTCTAGGCCGTCGTAAATCAGTTGGCTTGTTATCGCTCAGCTGTACAAAACGCCAAGGAGGAAAAACTGGCAGTGGTGGTGGTAAAAGTGAATGTGATGAAGCATAAGCCCTCAGAGCACACGTTGCGTGAGAGAGGGTGCCCTTAATCCTGCGTGCATCACATCGTTGCTGCACCAGTTGATCTATTGTGTTTAGCTGCACATTTTCTTGGAGTGCCACGATTGTGTGATGCGAGGGAGGAAGATGATGACCCTCATTGCCTCTCGGTTCATAGCTTCAAGGCGATCCCATTGTGCCCATATCAAATGCTGGAATTGGGCTTGATGAACAAGGCGCGGTTGCACAACTGCCTGCACCAACTGTCTTGCAACATCTGAGCGAGCGCCACGCGTTTTTGGAGCAATTCGTCTGATCAGACCCAGAGTCTGTAACGACTGTTTTTTTAGCCTGAGACAGCCATGAAGTTCCAGTTTCTGACTCATGAATCGTTAAACCCAATGTTTAGTGCTGAACTTTCCTGAAGTGGTGTTCCGGACAGATTTAGATGAATAGTTGTTGCCACTAGTTTATGGCGTCCCCAGGTGTTGGCGTCAGATATAAACGTAGTTTTACTGGCGGATAGTTCGAGGCCAATGGACGATGCATATGTAGACCTAATATCTAAAGCTGACTGGAGGGGGCAACGGATTGAGTCAGTAGGTCGTTGTATGCGCTTCACACTGTAATGTCATCAGCGTATATTAAGAATTTAATATCAGAACTTTCATATAACCGCCATCCAAGGGGGAATAATGAACTATTAAATAATGTTGGGGACAACAATGACCCCTGCGGTACGTCGTGAAGAGGGACAAATGATCCTATGGCATTGCCACTGAGGCGTACGGCAAATTGTCTACCTTCAAGGAAAGAGTTTTAAAAATTGCGTAATCTATGTGGCAAATGGTGCATGTCAATCGAATCCAGAATGGCAGCATCTCTGATATTACCATAAGCCTTTTCGACATCCATGGCGAGGACGGTGCGTACACTGTGGTTGCGGGTGGACGATAATACTGAGGATGCCAAGACAGCCAACCCGTCTTCTGTGCCTATAGATTGTCTAAAGTCAATTTAGGCCGGGTGGGTGATAGAAACCGTGATGTTCAAGCCACCACGAGATTCGTGTGGCAAGCATTTTCTCGGCAAGTTTGCAAATTGTTGAGGTAGAAAGTTGCTAAGGTCTGTTGACGTTTTCCACGGCTTTGGAATAGGGATCATAACAGCCGATGTCCAGTTCTTTGATAAATCGCCGTCCAGTCATACCTTATTTATGGTGTCAAGGAGTTGAAGAAGTGCGTCACCACTGTGGGTTTTGTAAACCTCGTACGTAATGGAGTCCGGACTGGGCGCTGTCTTTCAGTTGGCTTCATCTATAGCTGCCATCAATTCGGGCATGGAGAATGGGATCGCGATTCCCTCGGCGTCGGCAGCAGATGGCAGCTTATCGACATAGGCTGGCATGCCCCACAAGTAAGTTCTTGTAACTAGTGCAGGCAACAGCTCGTACTGCTTGTCCTGCGAAATCATCTTGCTTGTCATGCGGAGACAAGTTTGCTGCAAATCATGCTGTGACCGCTGCATCAGGACGCCGACAACCATGCTCCATGGCATGGAACCTTCGCCAGAGATAGGCATGCGATTAATTAGTGAAGAACTTGTCGCACCACAGATTCCATTGCCGTCGGGAGAGATCACGCTTATACCTTCGAGCCTTAGCAGTAATGCAATTCAGTCTTTTACGCGCTAGCGCAGATGGGTCTCTAGTTGCAGTCAACTCCGCTTGTCGACGAGCAGCCCACAAGTTGAGCAGAACCACATCAGTTGTTGGTCGACCAACCTCCACCCTGGTAATGGTCGTAGGCTCATTTAGTGCGCTTATTATGCGGTCTAGAAGCAATGGTATTGACTCCACAGAGTAATTTTGAAGAATGGCGCGGAAATTGTTCCAGTGGAGAACTGAACACTTGCGGTGTAATCGTCGGTCTGGTGATGGATAGAGGCCATATACGATAGGATGATGGTTACTGCCCCAGGAGTCCGGCTCCAAGTGCCCCGAGGGAGTGCCGGTTCCTGACCACCACGTAAGATCTGGAGCGTATGTTCCACTTCGAGTATGAAACACAGCCACCGTCGGTGTATCGGGATAGTTTAGGAGAATAAACATCATCATCATCATCATCATCAGCCTGACTATACCCACTGCAGGGCGAAGGCCTCTCCCATATTTCTCCACTTAACCCGGTTCTGTGCTAGCTGCATCCACTTGACCCCTGCGAACTTCTTAATCTCATCCGCCCACCTAACTTTCTGCCGCCCCCTGCTGCGCTTTCCTTCCCTTGGAATCCAGTTTGTTACCCTAAGCGACCATCGGTTATCCTCTCTTCGCACTACATGTCCTGCCCATGTCCAGGAGAATAAACAGCACATTCGTAAAGGCGTCCCGCATTCGCCTGCCGCAAGGACCTTAAGTGGAGTACCCCCAGTCCGGGTGAGGTGCAATAAAGTCATCACCAACTAAAACTGGACATCCCGGGTAGTGTTGTCGAACATTCATTAACCATCACATGTTTATGGGGGAAGGAGAGCCCCCGCCAGGTCTGATATAGACTGACACAACCACAACAGTTGCCTTACTAAACTTGACTGCCATTGCAGCTACCTCCTGATATGAAGTACACCAGGTTTCCAAAGCAAGGCGGTCCTGAGGAAGCCGTGAGTCAACACACACAGCCACCTTTTCTTTCCTAGAGGAGTTGGGCGCGGATTGGCAGCCGCCCTGTCCATTTCTGCCTTGTGTTTCGTCCTTTGAGCAGTTTTAGTTTTCTGCATTTCTTACTGGCCTTTCATCATACACTCCTTGAATAAAGGCAATTTAAACAGCTGTTAACAAGCACAAAATGACCTACAGGGTCACGCGTTGAACGCTGCTGCAGTCTTTCGAGTCCGTTCTGTACCGGATCTCTGAGGGGGTGTGGGGCTCTCTGGCATGCTAGTAACTCTTAAGCGCCCGAGGCGTGAGAAGAATTCTGAATTCCGAAGGATTTGCAGCTCTCTACTGATCCAGTGAACAACAAACCAAGCTTGAGAAGAAAACCCTATGTCTTTCAGAAACATGTATATACGTACAATTAGCAGCAATAGGTACGTGAGAATTTCCTGCTAAGTGTTATAGCTATCACCAAACTGATATTTTTTTTTTTACACAGAGCACGGGAAATAAAAAAGACGTATGGTTGATAACTATAACTTCACGACTTCCATTAATGCGGAGAGGCCAATTTTCACTTGCACCACATTTGCTCCATTTCAGGTGCCAGCGGCATATTTCGGTGCTGTTTTATGGCTGGCACTTTGGTTATGCTTCATCAAAAACTACGAAACTAAGAAAAAGAACTCTTGATATGTTAGCTCACATTGCACCTTTAATATTTTACATATGGCTAAGAAGCATAGAATAAAAAAAAAAAGAAAAAAAGAAACGCTTTGAATGTTTACGCACCATTATAAGGCGTACGGCCGCCTTGAACTGTTACCTGAGATAGCGACGTTCTCCGGAATCACAAAAAGTAAAAAAAAAACGCCGGAAAAACAAGAAATCGTCAAGAGAAAATAAAGTGGTTAGGTATTGCGAAATTTAGGGCTGTTTGGAAGTTCATGCTCTCCATCATCCGAAACCTTATGCCTTTAGAAATAGGCTCTTTCAGGCAGCGTAAAGGAGAGCTGGGGAAGGCGTTTCTCCGGATAAATATCAGTTTTTCAATGTCCACCTCTAAGCTACATGGTTCATCATGCAGGGTTGCTACACAAGACGAACGATGGGAGACTTCCGCTAGAAACCTTTTCTGTGTCCTTAATGTGGCGCTGCTTATGCTTTTAGGAATTTTCTGAGGAATGAAATGAAACTTCTTTACGCGCTTTCCAAACGTCCGAGGGTTGTTTGTCGAACCTAGCGCCAAAGCATTCAAGCTACTTTGAAACCCTCTACCTCGTATGGGCTTGCGTGCACACCCATGTTATATTTCTGAAATGTCGAGCCGAACAGGCGCGGGTAGTGTTACTCTGAAGTGCCTTGCTATAAACGCTCGAACCATAGCACTTCGCAGAAAAAAAAGACAACTAAGATGCTTCAACCACAAAGCATTCCAGTATGGTGTTATGAAATCTTGCTGTAATTCAACCTTCCTTCTGTTAGTTTCCCCCGGTTCTATTTGCCGCTGTTTTATGAAATATTTATTTTCTTCTGTTCATGGCTTCTGGGGTAATGAACAAATCGAAAAACTAGATTCTATAAAGCTTTGCTTAATGAGGCTGATAAAACACTTCGTCTCTGGTTAGTGGTGCGGATAGAAACATAGAAACTGGTTAAGCATAGGAATGTTATGCTTTACTGGCTTCGCAGATGTGCGCGAAAGCGACGTCGACTCAGCTATATTGGACGCTCAGCCCTACTTGCTGCGTGTGAGTGTGTCATCGCGCAGAGACAGCTACGATATTTCAGGAACCAAGTAGGCGATCGATAGCAATTAGGTACAGGTTAGTGTGGGGCATAGAAGTTAATTTCAAACAAGATATGTTAAATCTAGTCAGAATATTCAAGAATTTTCTCCAAAGTCTGCCCTTGGAATAAGATAGGAGGTGAAGATTCGTACTTCGAGATAATTTCCGAAGTTCCTCGCTTCCCCAACGGCATGCGGAATAAGATGCAACCGGTTCAGCGAAGTGAGGAGAGATAGGCAGTTTGTTTACATAGAGTCGTGATGAAGATCGAGTTCAATATGAAACTAGATTTCCATAAGGTCACATTTTAAGCCTTCCGAATTCCGAGGGGAAACAAGACGGTTTCCTACAGCGCGTTGCACAATTAGAGGCGCGATGTAGAATGCTTCTCCCAGATAAACCGCAGAATCTTCGCAGTTCAAATTTTGCACACAAATGACATTTTATCGTTAGTATTTTTTAATACCAAATTTGTTAGGGATACTTGCCTGATTCAATCATACGAAGACGGATGTTCTTACCGTATGCGGCGGCGGCGAAGCAAACGAAACCTTCGCCCCAACGCTACCACCAGAGGCGACATCTTATGCTGTTTCCTCCAACTCTGTCACAACGAAACAAGAGGTGACGGAAGGTTGTTGCACAAGATGTGTAGAGTATGAAACTGTCTACAGCAGGGAAGTCTATCTTCGAAGTTGAATCTGGCAAAACTTTGTTTTGACCCCTTCCCTTTTTTATCTAGTCAAGTCAAGTCAAGTCACTTTTATTTTCAACATTTACAATGTTGACGGTCTCCAGGCAAAAAGCTGTAGGGACAGCTTGACGGGGCCTGGAGACCGGCGGCAGGCAACAGTGACAGCAGTAAAAAAAAAAAAAATGAGTACAAGAGATCAGTTGCTACTTGGGGAAAAAAAAACGCATATTTTATCACAGACATACAAATGAGACGAATGAAGTGAAAATATAAGTTATATCAGGGTGTTATATAAAGACTAGCGTTTACATACACAAAATATTACAACAAACCGATAATTACAACATGACGGACACAAAAACTCAATCTACTATGTATATTACACGTGGTACCATTTTACACTGGAAACAAGCAAAAACACAGGTCAGCCTATAAACATTGATCGTAAAACTTTGCGTGTTAGTACAGCGTTACTAAGAGTGGTTAAATTGAACTTATTTAGCAACATTGGCACTGTATAACTTAATGACTGCAGAAGGTAATTTGTTCGGTGGTGCGGAATTGTCCATTTTTCAGGTGCACGTGTTTTAGAAATATTGCAGCGTAATGTTGCACCCGAGAGCGTAATTAGAAATTCTTTATACTTTTCATTAGCAAAATGGAGGTGGTGGAGAAGATGGTAACTATAAAGAGACTGAATATTGATTATATGATGCTGACGGAATAGCTCGGCTGAAGGATGCAAAAATGGTACTTTGTTTATGCAACGTATGGCTTTTTTTTCTAGACGCAGAAGTGTACTGATGTTTTGTTTGGTGGTCGTCCCCCATACTAGCGTGCAGTAGTTAAGGTGTGAGCGGAAGAGGGCATGGTACACTTGTAGTCTGACAGACATAGGAAAGAGGTCGCGCGTTCTAAATAAGGCACCTGCAGCAGACGAAAGTTTTTTAGTCACTTGTTCAACATGACTGTCCCATGTCATCTGATTGGAAAATGTCACACCTAGGATTTTATGCTGTTTAACGATATCTATTTTAAGGAGACCTAATTTTAGCTCCCGACTACAGGCCAGACGTTTGTTTTTAGGAGCAAATAAAATTGCTTTTGTTTTTTTCCCATTTATTTCTAAGCTGTTTACTTCGGACCATTTCAGTACCTTTGACAACGCCCTATTCGCCATTTCAAACAATTCGGCTTCATTAGTTGAGCTAAAGAACAAACTTGAATCATCCGCATATAATACAAATACGGCATTATCATCAGTACGCATAAGATCATTAACGTAGACATTAAATAAAAATGGCCCAAGAATACTGCCTTGTGGGACACCAGATGAAATTGGCTGGAAAGCGGAATAGTAGCCATTAATGTGAACACACTGGGATCGGCCGGCTAGGTATGACTGCAGAAGAGTATTTGTTAGCCCACGGACACCATAATAATCTAACTTGTTAAGGAGGGTTGTGTGACATATTGAATCAAAGGCTTTACTGAAGTCTATATAAATTCCCAGTGTTAACTTATTAGCTTCAATGTTTTTAATGATGATTTCTTTTTGCAGCAGAAGAGCAGATTCCGTTGACCTACCCTTCCGAAAACCATGCTGACAGTCAGATAAAATATTGTGCTTAGTAAAAAAACCGTCTAGTCGGGTGAGCATAATCTTCTCAAGACCCTTAGAAAAGACTGGAATTATAGATATTGGTCTGTAGTTGCTTAGATCGTTCCGGTTTCCACCTTTGAATATAACAGAGACTTTTGCACGTTTCATGTCGTTAGGAAATGTGCCAGATGCTAGCGAAAGATTAAATATATGCACTAAGTACGGACATAAGAGATCAAGGACATGTTTGATAGGTTTAATCTGGATGCTGTCAATGTCAAGGGCTTTACTATTCTTCAGGGAGAGAAACGTGTTGAACACTTCAGATTCATCTGTGGGTTTTAAGAACATGGTCTTTGTGGAATTTGCCTGTAGGCAGCACGAAACTTTACTAAGTGATGAGCCTTTCTTTGGTCTGGCGGCGAAGTGGGAGTTAAAGCGGTCAGATAATGCAGATCCGGAGACTGGTTCACCGTCAACTATGATCTCGAGCATATCAGGGCGGTTAGGGCACGTTCCAAGCGCGTCATTGATAATTTGCCAAGTTCGGTCTGGTCGACCAATAGACACTTCACTGAACAGGTGTTGGTAATAGTGTGCCCTTGCTTTTTTCAGTTCGGCCGTAATTTTATTGCGAAGTTTTTTGAATGCTTCAAACGCTGTTGGGTCCTTGGTTTTTAAAAATGCACTGTAGAGTTTGTTCCTTTGACGAATTAAATGAATGTGCTCCGGATGGATCCACGGTTTTCGCGCACGCCTATGAAGCTTAAGGTTTTTTTAGAGGAAAACAAGATGTGTAAATGTTCAGAAACATAGACATAAAGGTATTGTAGGCGTTGTCTGCCGTGCTTTCTTTCAGAACCGCAGACCAGTCGTTGTTGTGGATTCTGTTCCGAAATAACTCCAAGCTAGAATTACTGATGCTTTGATATTTAATTATGGGGACACGTGCCTTTGCTCGAGGAGTGGAGTGCGAATAAGCCATGAATATGGGACAATGATCACTGATGCCAGAGCTTATAGTGCCAGCTGCCACCACGGGAGTACAAACATTAGTTATGAACAGATCCAGAACTGTAGAAGTCGTTGGAGTTACACGAGTAGGGGTAACGATTACGCTCCGAAAACCAGTGGATGTTATTCTGTTCACTAGTTCTTTTTTTGCAACGCTTTGAATAGAAAGATTGATGTTCATATCACCACCTAAAACCAGCCTTAAGCCATTAGTGGAGGCAAAATCGAGAACAGAGTCAACAAAATCTAAAAAAGCACTAGTATTAGCAGAAGGGGGGCGATACATAACACAAAAAAGGGTGTTGCTGTTTTGCAAACATAGAGCCTCATAATTTGGGCTTACAACCGTAAAATTGGGCAATTCATCGCAAGATATTGTGTCCGAAACATAAATCGCTACACCGCCACCACGTTTGTCAGTTCGATGCGCAGAAAAAAACTTATAGCCACTCAGATAAGGTGCACTATCCTGTGCAGAAAACCATGTTTCGGTTATCATTATAATTGTAAATCTGAAGGCAAATTGTTCGAGAAACAGCGTGAATTGATCATTTTTTTTAACGAGAGAACAAGCGTTGATATGAAGAACAGTTTCTAGGTGTTGGTTACCAGGACATAGTTTCAGCGATTCGGGTAAAACAAATTCCTGATAATCCTCGTGCGTAGCCATGAAGAAAGATTGCATATCTTTATTACACTAGTTCTACGCAATCATATTAAGACTTTCAGCAGAGTTGATCTCAACTACTGTACTGCCCTCCACCTGACGTGCGAAGATCCGTCCATTTCGTGTCCAAACGAATTTCCAGTGAAACTGGCGCTTTCTAGCAACAGCCAAGGAGAGAAGTTCTTTCAAACGGGGGCATAAGTGCTCGTTTACATATATCGGAGTAGCCCTGTTGGCGTCAGCAGCACTGTCGTCAGCAGTGTCGTTAGCATTGTCTTTAACACGGGCCTTAGGAGGCGGCAAGTCCAGCGAAGCGGTCGTCAGACGTTGTTTCCTGGCCCTTTCAAGCACATCGTCCCGCAGCCTGCGGCTCCTAAACTGGACAATAATGTTCCTCACTTCTGCATTCCGTGTCGGCACGCGATGACAAGTCTCGACATCCGCAGGAGATATAGCCACTCCCACAGCATCACCCATTTTCCCGACAATAGACTCAAGATCTTCTTGATCGGTTTCAGTCACTCCTTTAATCTCCAAGTTGCATCGTCGCGAATACTGCTCACACTGAACCAGTTTACATTCAAGTGCTGTTATTCGCCTTTCGTTCTCAGTGCATCTGCTTCGTAGACACTCATTTTCCTTCTTTATTTCCTGATTTTCTGTCAAAACTGCGCTAAGCTGCTTTTTGAACGTCTCGAATTGTTCGTTGATGAAATTTAAACTTTCTCTCATTTCGGCCATTTCGGAGCGATTATCACGGTTTTCAGCCCTATTTTCCCTGTCATCGTTTCTGGGACCCCTTGGCATAATAGTGCTTGTACAAAGCGAGAAGAAAAAAAACAAAAAAAACACAGCACTACTCAAAAAAAAAATAAAAAAATAAAAACAGAACAGGCAAATTTCAAAACAGAAAACTTGCTGGGCAGCAGCAACAGAAGCGCTAAGTAGAAATGACAATATCAAACTTCGGTATGAATACGTAACCAACCTGCACAAATTGAAGAACAGAAATTAGGCGTCCGTAGCCAGCGCTG
>JAJIZL010017435.1:422887-442889 GCA_023969395.1 Amblyomma maculatum
AGAACAGAAATTAGGCGTCCGTAGCCAGCGCTGTCACTGCTGCCAAGCAGTGTAAATAATAATATATATATGTAAATAATATTTGCAAACGTCGGAAAAATTATGTTTTATTTATGATATGCTGCTGACACTGTTGTAGTCATCCAACAAACCAAATAAAAAAAAACAGTTGTCAAAAGTCATACGACAATTTGGACCGAACGAGAGTCGCGCATTGCGGCAGACGACAGCGCAACTGGCGATACCCACCGCAGCCGGCTCCAGCTCCGGAGCGTCTGCTAGCGAGAGCGCCATTGGTGCATGGTCGCCTGCAACTGTGCGCGGTCAGTTTATCATGCTGTGGACAGTCTAGTAAGTCGTCAGACTTGCGGTGCTTGCAAGGGAATGTAGTGTGCACTGCAGCAATGTCGGACTACGTGAAAAGCTTCTCGTGATCGGATAAACAGCGCTACAGTTTGAAAAGCAGTTCAATGACACCGTTTTGCACCATGCACACTGACCCTTTTGCTGTGCGTTAAACAGATTGGGAAGTCCTCCGGCCTGACTCGAGCGCTCTGCCACCAGTGGGCAAGGCAAAACTTGCAGTGTATTTGATTTTGTCTAGTCGCTTTACTGCAGAGGACGTTCAGACATACTAGTCCCTGGAGGCATACAATTATGTTGGGTCAGGTGGGTGCGCGTAAGGTTATCAACGGGTATATATGCCAGTTGATATTTTTGCGTTTATTTTCTTTTTCCCCGTGGTATCACTATGGTTCTCATATATTGCCCTGCACTTCCTCTGCGGTTTCTACGGCTTTCTTTTTTTTTTGTTTTCTTTGCTTACTGCGCAGACCATGAAGCGCGTGCACGGACGTCGGAATATAAAGCCTCTCAACATGTCTGCTTACGACTTGCTCACCACATGCATGTATCGCGAAGCAACTACATATGTATTTATTTTATTACTTACGGCCTCTGTTTAGCCGCGATCGACGTTTTGAGGACGGAATGATGTCGTGCCCATTATTTTGCGTTTTATTTCTCTTAACTTACAAAATGAACCGTGTCTCGACGGCATCATTATACTGTCTTCCGCGGCGAATGTGCGCCTCCAGCACTTAGAATGTTTTCTTTTTTTTTCTACTCCAGCATGCAACATAATGTTGGGGCGTGGTACAAGACGTTCACCAAAAAAAAAAAAAAGGCCACCTGGGCGACTCGCCTCCAAGACTTGGTGGTTCATGTGAAAACGCGCGGCACATATTTATTGATAGATATGCTTTACAGAGATGTCAGGCACGAAGTTTTTCATACGTATATTCATGGTCTTAAAATAATGCACCAGACTGCATTAGTAGGCGCAAAGTCAGCTTCTTTGCGAACCGTTCTTTATATACATTTTGTAGGGGCCGCGCTACCACAAAGCATTTCTAACTCTGATTCTAAACAACCAGGGGTTTTAAAAATAGATTGCCTACGCAGTAGCGCAGAATACTTTGTCACACACTTGTTCAAAGAGCTGACTGACGTTTAACCCCAGGACACCGCTGCTGATGCTCGGCGAAACGAGAAAATGTCGCCGTAAATCGTGTACATGTATTTTATGCGTCGCCTTCACAACTCGCACTCCCATACGTTTCGCATTGTTTTAAAAATACTTCGCCTCGTTAATGAGATTTCATATTTTCCCTATTTGTTCTAGGATATCCATGGTTGTTCTATGCCGAACAACGATATCATAGGTGCCCTGTGAAATGAGAAAACTGCTTTGAAATATTTCGGTGCCATGTATTTCTACGGGCGCTAAGCCTACTTCAAACTCCAAGTCGTCCCAGCCTGGCGACAGAAGCGCCACCGCATCGCGCTTATGTCACAGATCGGTGTAGGTCTATATCGACTGTTTATGATCTCTAGGCAGAATACTACATCTAAATCGACACAAACTCCACATTCAAGCAAGTTGTTTAAAAGTTGAAAAAAAAAGAAGAGTTTATTAGAGGTACTGTGACTCGATCTAGAAGCACGGTAGGAACAGTGTCCAGCGCACACATCGATAGTAATATCACTGGAGACAGGGCACCGAATCGTGTTCTTCCCCTTTGCACGTACATCTTTATCTTTACATCTGCAATAGACTACTAGAGCAAACTTTGCTGCAATCTTTGCCGCAATGAAATCTTTCTTTTAGTCACTAACACATTCTTTACTGTCATCGTTTTTTTTTTATTTTTCTTGTAATTGTCGGATTTTCGCGGCATTTCTTTTTTTTTTTCCATTTGTGGTTGCTTCAATGCTCCTAAACGAACCATCGTGCTAAGTTGAGCTTTGTTGACGACCATTTTTAAATAGCACCTTGATTAATTTTCTTTTATGCTGCATCTGTATATATCTTAATACCAGAGAGCATCTGAAATAAAATTTGTTTTGGGGCAAAGGCCTATAAACGCCCGTTGGTGTCGGTGCCCACCCCTTTGTGACGTTGTAAGCGAGTTTTGTAAAATAAACATTATTAATATAAGTCGTTGTAGTAACTCGCCGCCTCTCTATTCTCTTATTTTTCGTCGTGTCAGAGCAGGTAAATTGTGTCGTGCAAGCTCTTTCATGGCCTTTTTGCGTTTCGTCAGCTCCTAGGGTGCATTCTACTGCGAGTTCAGCGAAAGAGCATGAGGGAAATCAGACCGTTTGTTTCTCCGTTTTTGCATTTCTACTCCCTCCCGGACCGAATGCAAGTATTGTTTATTTTTTCCGTAACTTGAAATCTTCCCAAAAACTTGCTCATTTTTCATATACTGCGTGTTCGTAGCGCTGCATTCTGAACAGTCGATTTTATCCCATATAACTTTCACTTAAAACCTTTTGTTTGCTTTTTCTCCTCTTTAATTATCTACATTGCCTACTTAACAATCACTTTATCCGAATCCTGCATTTAACTCAATCTCATCGAGGTTCAGATAGTGCAAGGGAGTCAAATACGACTGCGGATTGTATGTTTTGATGAGGGCACAATACAAAGGAAAGCCATGGATTGCGCTTTATCAGCAGATTTTAATGTATCCCATAGTGTTGAAATCGGTTGAAAGCTCTCTATTATGGCGTCCCCGGGGCATAAACAACTATTTGCATAGCAAACTGCATATCTGCATTGAAGCATGTAACTCACAAAACTACATCCCTCAAGAGGCCTTCTTCCGAAGGCATCAAATTGTACAGTAAAAAAATATCGACTCATACAACATTCAAAGATCACCACATTCGACAACAGTAGGTCTGAGTGACGTCAAAGTGACAACCCTTTTGCATTTGCTACTTCATCAAAAAGCCAGACCTATTTTGTGAGTTCCACTAATAAATGACGGCAAATAAAATCAGTGCGACATTCTCAATACGCGATGCCCGCATTGACGTATGCAGGGCCTAAACTGGGCGGCAGATTCTCTAGACGTTTGGCCAGCACAGGTAATCTATTTCCCAGCCAGAGTTATTATCCAAACCACAATGTAATATTTCTTTGTCCACACGCTTTAGTGCCGGTGTTTTCCTGGCTGAAACAGGTTAACAGCGAAAAATATATTAATGATTTTGAGGACATTATTTTGGCACACAATTAAAAAGCAGCTTTTGGTTAGAATGAAGGCAGTAGAAAAATGTCGGGAAGAAAGCTGCATTGAGTGTGGTTAAGACCTGCGAAAATAAGGACTGGGACATTTATTGAGTAGAGAATTCTGCACAAGACCAACAGGTATAGGGCATGCGGTACTGCTCCCACGTTGGTAGCTAGAAAAAGTACTAATCCCATGAAAATGATGATTAGGGTGCAGAATAACAGGTGATGGTAACGGCGCTAAGGTTTAAAGCTCTAAATATACGCACTTATGTTAGGCACCAACACAAGAGAAGGAACACGTTTGAACAGCGCTGACAACATAAGTCTCAAGGAGGCAAACAAAATTCAGAAACTGCATCAAAGTGTGTTGCTGGCCGAGTTGGTGACTGATCATGGTAGTAGAAAATAGAGCAGAAGACAGGGTACTGCCATTAAAATTCAGAAAGTCCTCCCCATGCACAGTCTGGTCCCAGCTATTTGTTTCTGTTATCCTAGCAAAAGGCACATATATCATTGATGGGTCTCATTTCGTTAGTTTGTGAAAGGATAACGTAAAGTAGTACGTTTATAGTCAAAGCATCCAACCAATTTCAACCAAATGTTACCATTGAAAAACATTATGTATTTCATTGCATACCAGAATATCAAATGATTTGCTTTATCATTTTTTTATGTTTCTAACTCAATCAAATACACCTGATACAGCCTATAAAGAATTGTGTATATATTTATTGAGTATATATATGACCTCCATTTTATTCATGGAAGTTGATGGAAGTTCAAACGGAAAGAAGTTCTGCTCGCGTCTCATCTGCCGCTTGAGACGTGAACAGGTGACTCCAAAAGATGTTGCTTGCTCTGCCGGGTAGCTATCCTGTTCGCGACTCACAGCTCTTTCTTAGCACGCGTCGCTCTCCAAAGTTAATGTATTTTTCATTACTTTTAAAGCAAACCAGCACAGGACCCTATGATATACAAGTCATACGGCATGTTTCAAAACACCTCACAACTAGGCGCCAGAGAGAGGATGGCATAAGCCCTCCGTCATCGTCATCGCCCTGCGTCTACACCTGTCGACGCCTGACAACGAGATAAATCATCCGAGATTACCGGCTGAAACGGAAAGTGGTAGCAGTGCCACACAGGATGTCAGCCGTTCTCTCTCTGGGGAACTGTCTACGTACCATCACGATGACAAATGACTGCGCTATGGTTGTGCTCCCTGTCTTGATCATATGTGGCGACTATTTCCTGCGAGATAACAAGCACGAAGCCTCGACAACTGGACGTTAGTGACGCGTTGGTGTACAGCAATGCTGCTCTTACACACTATATTGCATCCTGTTGTCACGCAGGCTAACGGGCAGACAGATCTATTTCTAAATACGGCCAGACGCATGGTGGCTATTGCGTAAACCTGAGTGTGTGCTGCAAATTAGCCATGGAATGTAGCGCTGAAAAGTTGCCCAAGGGCTCTCAGCCGTCTATATGTGGCGACATCCCTCGTTGTGGCGACATAGACTGCGTGTGGAACGCAGAACATTTGCAGCTTTCGGAGCGCGGACTTTGAACCAGAGATGCCAAGAAACAGAAAGACAGTAATGCATTTGACTTCCTTGGAAGAGAAGCCTAAACATGCCTTAGGAATTCGTCGTGGTGGAGTTCCAGCAAAGTACAAATCATCGGAACTGAGATCGTATGAAATAATGTCTTATACAAAAAGGAATTAGCGACCTTATCAGCTATCTCGAAATGATAACATCTCTATGAATAATTTGTATAAAAATAAAAAATCGGGGCATATTTTGTTTTACCTGTGAGTGAAGAACGCATCTATTGTTGGTTTTGCCAAAGTTGCATAACAACGCTTTTGAATGGTATCCTGGCGAAATCACGCACAAGAACCATTTTCGAACGGAACGCAGTCAGTTCACACTGGGCTATTTAAAGCAGTTAAAACGATTGGTATGTTGACCTCAGTGCTACATCGGATCTTACCAAGCGTATATATTTTAATCTTGCGTGACACTCACGAAGAATAATGCACGAACGATCTTACGCTTTTATTGTGTTTGGTAGTGCATAATAATGTTATGAGAAATTGAGCATAGCAGAACAGAGTATGAGGGATCGTGAGCATCGAAGGCGTGTTGCTTATTGCTAAATGTTTCGCAATTTCCTTTACACGTCAGTGGCGCAAACAATATAGGCTGAAGGACAAAATAATTCTACCGGATTGCACCCCCTTTTGGCAGGGACAGGTAGCGAAAGCTGAGCATCTATGCGTGCAGATAATTGTGCAGCGAAGCAAGAAGTGCAATATGAAGGTAAATCGGCGCACCAATCAAAAGGCCAAGGTTTGCCAGGGCACGACTCTGGCAAGTGTCATCAAACGTAATTTCGTTGTCGAAGCCAACAATAGGACGAACTGTAATCAAGCTACATTTTGCACACATATTCGCAAATACTCGCAGTACCAATCTAAATGAACATCCCAGAGTCGGAGAAAACCGGCCTTTTGCTAGCACCCTGCAGCATCACGAGTACTGTATAATCAGTGTTGATGCTAAATAAAATTATTTGTATTTGTATTTGTAAGCTCCTGATGGCTGCCCGTATTAAAGATGATGATCATGTCACTGTATACTGATGTCTTCATAGCCTAAGTTCTCCACAGAAAAAGCCAATGGTGTGAGGTGGAAAGTTGCAGGTGAGGTGATTGGGTTATGACTTATTTATACACCACAATAACAAATAGTTCTTTTTGTTCAAATAGTGGGATGTGCCCTATCACCTGATTCTGAATCAAATAAAATCAAACCAAATTAAACCTAATTTTTCTTTGCACAAAGTACAAGGATGGAGCAGCCGCCAGAAACGCTAATTAGATTCAGTACAGTTCAGTCGTTCAGTCGTGTCCGACTCTTCGTGACCCTATGAACCATATCACGCCACGCTTTCCGGTCTCTATCTTCCTAACGTCACATAACTTCATCTGCAGCGCCTCGAGGATGCCATCTAACCATCGCGTTCGCTGCCTACACCTTCTAATTAGATTAGGTCTAATCATATAGTCAATAAGTTTTGCTTGCTTTAATTGACTTGATAGTAGCAAGAAGCTGCATCAAGATTCAGTAGAAATTTTACACTCATATTTAATGCAGGGCGCCTGTGTGCTGAGTGATGTCAGTGCACGTTGAAGAACCAGAGGCGGTAAACATTTCAAGAGCCCTGCACTACGGCATGCATAATAGCCTAAGTCGCTTTGGGACTCCACATTCCATAACCCAAACCAAACCCGTTGTACAAACAAACTATTGACAGTCTGAAACAGCAGTCTTTTTCAAAGCAAGAGCCCCGCTAGCCCTACTGCGTTAACATTACTCTGGCGCTGTTGTGAACGCTCGACGGTACCAATTAAGATGGTGCCGCAACATCTTTTGCCAAACCACCGAAGCAGCGATTAAAACGACGACATGCACAAATAACGCCTCTGCGTGCTCAGTATATTACTCGCCGTGTAGGCCAGAACGAGCTAACCTTTGAGCTGTGTGACGACATTCTGGGATGCTAAAAAAGTCCTTCATTAACATATAAATAGAGTATTTTTTACAATTTGTGTCACCCATGATAGACCGCGGACCAATGCTGGTTGTTGTTGTTGTTGTTAAGAACTTTATTTTTGCACTGATGTAAGAGGACCCCTACTCCACGCTCCCGGCACGCAGGCCTATGGGACTAAGGCCGAGGCCTCCACGACTAAATACAGGCGAAGCGAGTGTTTCTTCGAGGCTTCAGCCTCCAGGCTGATAGCTTGCTGCTGGTTGGCTGGGGACTCGCTCCGCAGTAACAGTTCCCAGGCTTCTCGACTATTTATGTTTTCCTTGGCGCCAGAGGAATCAAGGCATTGCCAGACCAATGATGGTAAGAACATCGTGACGTAGACTATCGCGTATTACGGTATACACTTCACGCGCGCAAGGAGCTTCGCTTGCGATGCCTCTTCGTATGAACAACGATGCAGAATGTGGCTCCAAAACGAACCGACCAATTTACTACACTGAGCTGATTGTTTCAAGAAACACATGTTGCCATGGTAGACTATTATAAAAGCTATATAAGAATTTAACTTCTATAATGTTGTAAGATTTGTCTGTGGCTGATATAACCTCTGTGGCAGCGTTATGTTAATTAAGAAGAAACGTGGCTGCAAAATGCTACCACACCACCGATTAACAGCAACATCGGAACGTTTTTTTAATTTACTTTGGTTGCCCTAGAATAAGCAAGCATTTGTACATTCCCCCACCTCATTTCAGCTCTACATGATGGGATCACTTGCTGAAAATTCTTGAACTGCGCTGTCGAACTGACGCCTACTGTAACTATTTTTTTTTTCAGGCAGAATAGATTTCCCGAGAACATTGGGGAAGTTGTATTCCGCAAGTTCCATTGCGAATCCAAAGCCATACCTTTCCGAAGCGTATGATCGACTCCGCTAACCGAAGCGTCGCTTCGACATAGAGAGAAAAGGTTACAGCATACGAGGTGACGTGAAAGACGACGTGCAAAAGGCGACATGCAAAGCTCGCGACGCCTTGGGTAAACGCACCTATGAGTACCTTGCTTTGCCCTGATTGCTATCTGCTAGTTAGAGCGAGAGAGAGACAAAAGAACGAAAGGTAGAGAGATTTGCCAGACAGCGCTGCTACCCTAGCGAAATGGAACTGGCTGTGAAAGCAACTACATGGATAGTAATGATAGCCACAAGAGCACCATAAATTAGTGTAATGTTGCGCCTAAAAACATCGACTACTTCAGCCGCTTTTTCGCTAGCAAGTGACATGGTCTAAACGTACCGTAGTAAGTCGGCCGTAGCGACCAAAATTTAATGTTCCTGAGTGAGCGACTCTGGACGACTTGGAAAAGGGCGAAGCAAGTTCATTCTGCCTTGTTTGGAGAAGTGTCTGGGGCCACTAAGGCTTGCAGAAAGCCTTGCAGGTTTCAAGGAAGAAGGCGTCTGGCGTTGGCAGTCGCGGTATGTTCCAGCGTAGGTCTGTACTGATGGCAGTAATCTGGACCAATAATACTGCTGCCGAGCCGTTCTGAACGCACAGCTATTAAAGGTCAACTCTGGTGGTTTTTTATCATTTTGTGTTTTTAGTTGAATTACATTCTTCGGCATGTCCTGACTCCAACATAAAAAAAACTATTTCGAAATTCCGGTTAGAAGTATATTTAAAAACGAAAAAACAGCGAATCGAAACCGAAACTGCTTTCACGGCCAGAAACGACGTCCCAGTTGACGAAATGGTGACGTCGCACTCAGTATTAGAAAAACACTCATACTTGCGTTGGATGGTGAAAATAAAGTATGGAAATCATGACGCACTGCATACAATGTCTGAGGTAGTTCAATATAAGCCTCACTATTTCATAATCACGTGAGAAGTGGACATTAACGCTGGTATACTGTTTTTGACATCAGAAACTCAGTGTTGTCCACAGAAATAGTCTCAAATTAAGCCATGAAAACGACATATCTTAAAGTCGTGTTGCGCGTGAACGGATTATCGTACGGCGCCCAAATTTTGTAGAATGCGTCAGGGCGGAGAGGAGAACCTGTGGTAAAAGTTTTACTAGAATATTCGAATGGTCAAAAAACCTCCGGAGTTGCCCTTTGAGTGGCCGGAGAGCTGTTCGTTGTGACGAGGGGCTAAGATTTCTTGCAACGATGACGCAATTGCAGCAGGTGGTCGAAATTACTCCGTAGCCCTCCACTACGGCTCCTCTTTCTCTCTTTCCACTTTCATTCCCACCTTCCTCCCTTCCCTTACGGCGCGGTTCGGGTGTCCACAGAGCAAGTGTGACAGTTACTGCGCCTTTCCCTTCCTGTGAACCAGTTTAACTTAACTTAAAGTCTTGTCGTCCCTATAAAGTTGTGCTGTTAGAACACGCCACTTGGGTTAATGAAATGCTGCAGCTCATGATAAAATACACACGGCATTTATTCACCACAGGCTTTCCGGTACTTAGCGAGGGGTGTGATGGCAGGGTTTGTCATTTGACGCTGCCCCATAGAGCATGCGCTAAAGTACAATTCAAAGGAAAATCTAATTTCTTGCAAGCCCGTCCCTACTGGTGCTTGTGATACAATGTACCCACCTTGGAGCTGGCGGCCAGGTGTGTTCGCCCGATACGCTTTACTCTTTCGCAAGAAGGTTTCATCTTGACAGCTCACCTGTGGGACAGATCAGTAAGGCTAGCCAATCAGCAGAATGAGTGATAGTTGCTGACGTCACGGTAGGGTCTTTCGTAGAATTACGATGGAAAAGTACTGATATCCGAGCTTACGACTTTTCTTCACTGTATAGAATAATTTCTCTCTGATTGCGAAGAAATTTGGTTAGCGTAGGCCGTAAGTCATAATGTGCCGTCCTGCCACTGTTTGTGTATCACCTTAAGGCTGAGGTTGCCTGCATAATACTGATGTCAGTTTCAACGTTTCACTAAAATGAATAAGTAATTAGATACTTGAAAGGCGGCGGCGAATCTTAAAATATTAATCACGGCCACTCCCATACAAAATGGTATGCCATCTGCAGTCAGTGCCATAATTGTTCAGTTACGCTATAAAATTTCTGAAAAAAACTTCGGCTGTATGAGCAAAGTCCCTCAAAACGCGGAATTGTCTTCTCGTTCATTGGTCGGGGAGGCCTGGAGAAGGCAGCAGTCTTGCTAGATTCTGGGGAAATGTTTCGGGTGCTTGCATGTACCAGGAATTGAAGTTCCTCGAATCCGACGTTACATTTTTCTGGCTGGACGATGAGTTGAGCATATTTCAGGGGTCGAAGCATAGCAGAATGGTCCCCTTTTCCTAGTGTTGGTAGAAAGTAGACGAAAAAACGACGATGCTGTTGTTTCATCTTGCTTTCACTGTTTCGATTTAATCTGTGTCACCTGTTTCGTCTTGTTATTATTTTATTATCAGTCTCGTTGCGTCAGCTATTCTGTACGATTTATTAATATACATATATTTTAACTCGAAAACCTTTAGCAGCTCATGAGTGACATCCGCAGAAACTGTGCACGAGATGTGGCCGCGAGATTCCGCGGGATATCTCGCTGGGGCTCTGGTATATATAGTGACCAATTGTTATAGCTGGTGAAATATAATTATCTGACTAACATTATCTCTCTACCAAATAGAGAGAGAGAAAAAGGGAGGAGAAGAAGAGGGGAATTGTCGACAATCTCTTATCCTCTTCTTTTTCTCCCCTCTCTTTTGCTCCCTCTCCCTTTCTTCAGAGAGAGAGAGTCCACAGAGGGAGAGACTCTCTTTTTTTAGAGAGAGATTCTCTCTACAGAGAGTGAGAGAGAGACTCTTTTTCTCTCTCTCACTCTTGAGGAATCAGGATCATTCCAACGATCGCAGTAGGGCGGTCAAAATGAGTCCGCCTTGCTGCGCGTAAGGTAACATGTGCTCCCCTGAACGTTTTATCATGCCTTGTATCTTTTCTAGTTTTCTTACATTTTTGCTTAAGATAACCCTGTATAGAATTTAAACGCACCTTACGCAATGCCACCTGGGCGTGTAAGGTTTTTAAAATGTATAAGTAAAAACGAAACGGTGTCCGTCAAGCAGCGGAACATGACAGCCGTTAAACAAAGACCGAAGAGAAGCACTTTACACTTGTGCAGATAAACCGACTTCCTCACTCCTGACGCATACGTCAGACTCATATAAGCAATCACTAATAGAGACCGTCTCTCCGGAAGATGCTGGTGAACTTGCAAATAAATCGGCAAAAACTTACAAACTGACCTAAAGAATCTGCGTGTACCAGCCACAGATTTTCTGGGGAAGATGACAGCTTTCTTTCTTGGTATTTTTATTTTCATTGTCAGCTCCAGCTGTCTCAACAAAGAAACAAACGAGAGCAAACCCCCTTCATTCTGGTACACGTTCGCAACCTCCAAACCCTAGCCTTAACTAGGAATAGAGAAAAACTATGCGCAGGGTACATCAAAAAAAGAAAGAGCTCTAGATATCAGACAGCCTGTTACCATGGTAATTACTCGTCAAGCGGAGCGGCTGTCCCCAGGGATAAGGCGTAGGGAGTGGAGGGGTAAGCGTACCATGTAGCAACGCGACGCTACAAAGAGGGGCCGATCCCGAAACAGACATCTGCGTCGACACCTAGCGGCAACATTTGAGAAACGAAGATTAAGCTAACATTCCCATCCTGTATTCCCCCTCACCTCACGCTGCTCCTGCCGTCCGACAGGAGCCTTCTCTCACTTGTTTCCCTCGGCCTACGTATTTCGTGATCAACACTTCATTGTGTCATTGCGTGAACGGACACTAGCAGTCTTAATTAACTTGTCGTGCATGAATCTCGGTGCCCAGTCGCAAGGCGGCCCTGACGGCGCAGACGATCACTTGACAGCGCTCAAGCATGTGCAACACACTTTGCGAATCCAGGCATGCGTTATTAAAGGATCCGCCCATTCCCTGCGGTTTTCAGTTCGGCGCAGCCCCTGGCTGGTTTGCATTGATACTGAGGCTTGGAGGGAGCACGCTAAAATTAAAGTCCTATCCGCAATAAATGATAGCAGTGATTCTCACTTAGGCAGAGAGGCCTAGCACGACGGTCCACTAATTGGAGATCGAGCTGATATTTATCGTCTCCTCGTTGCAACGAGATTGGAACCTTTAAATGCAGTTTCATGTTCGGTTCAGCAGGAGCATAGAACGCTCGAAAACACAGGCTCAAATTTTGACAGTTCACGCGAACCTCAAGTGTGCTTTGGCGTGAAATTATCCGTAGTGTTCATGTCAAATCAGAGAAGTGGTAGCAAATGCGCTTATATTAACCCTCTATGCAAAAACAGGCCCTTCTTAAGCAATATTTAGATTGAGCTGCAGAGATAAAGCAGGAATAAAAAAATCTCGGATTGAATGACAATGTCCTTGTGGCTGGCGTAGTGTGAAGCTCCGGGATGGTGTAACTGGCAGTTTTGTGGGACATCTTGCAGACAGAACACATCGTAGAGAAAAACATGTGGAAAGGGCAGGAAAAGAAGGTGTGATAGCTTAATAACGCGCTATGAACTACATTTTGCAGTACCTAAACAGGTTACCTAATTTGAAGTCAATTTCTGTGAGCGGAAGCACACAGACTGCGCATCCACACTCGCTTTTATGCAGGAGAAAAGAAAAAGGATTTTATTTTTCAGGCCACATAAAAAAATTCCCAGATAAATTTGAAATCTGCACTAGAGAAATGAGTAAGCCTGAGCGTTGCTGTGTTGTCTGTGAGATGTGTCAGCGGGATACCGCGAGGGATAGAAACTGCACCTATCTTGTCCTGCAAACCAATTAAAGAACGCCTGTGATCTCTGTGTTCAACGGAACGCTGGTTCTGTTCGACAAGGAGCGCACAATGTACCTTGTGCAGCATCAACGCTCAGGCTTCCGCAGCGAACCCATTGCTCCTCTCCGGTATCCGCGCATGCGCACTAGTGGTCCGTTCTCACACATGGCGAAATGCTCTGGTCTAGATGGCAAGGAGCTGGTTGCTAGGCAGCGGCGGTGAGAGCTGTGCAACCAGGGTGGAAGTTGGTCCCACGGCGAAATCGCTTCATCGCGACCAATGCAGTTTTCGCTGTAATAACAGGCTTTGCTATTGATTTGCTAGAATTTTTTTTTCTACTTTGCAAATGGGGACATTATTTCTGGGGATGTTTCTTCCGGGGACATTATTTCCGGGGACGTTTCTCCTGGGGACGTTTCTCCCGGGGACATTTTTTCCGGGGACGTTTTTGCCGGAAACCAGGCTTATCGCGCATATGCAGGGAACGCTTATGTGGGCGACAACTATGGCGTTTAAGCTACATTGTAAGGCTTAAAATGTTGCTTCGGTTTCATTTTCCGTTCGCAACGACATAGAGCAAACACGCCTTAAGGACGCATTAATGCCCTCTCAACATCTTTCGTACGCAATATTCAAAATGAATTGAGCAGCCATGAGTCTGTCAGGTCGCCTTGTAAATAAGTTCTCTCAGCAAAAAGTGACGTGAAGTTCCCTTGTTTGTTGAGGTCAACAACGACTGCACAAATCTGCTAACTTCAAGTGAAAAAAACAGCATTTCTTTACAGCGTTAGGTCTAAAATTTCAATATTGCAATTTTTCAGCTAAAGCTTCTGATTTGGTGAGCTCTTTTGTTGCAAAATATTTTAGATTGACCTTAGGTATACGGTTTAGGGCTATAAGTGAAGGAAACTGCAAGCGCTTCGAATCTCCTTCATCGTTTGCTTCTTCAATATGAATTTTTGGAGCCAAAGGGAAATCGGAAACAAATAACGCATAAGAGTTTGAAATTGTGCATGGTCACAAGTCAAGCTTTCGCCCAAATAATTGTGTTTTTATGTTATACAAAAATAGTCACGGGTGTTATACTGTGACACGTTTTCTTGCGCTCCATTATTAGTAATCCAATTTGCGTGCACTGTTGTGCCAACGTCAATTTTTCTGTATTTCATCTTTTTGCCACTTTTAGTTACTATGTTAATTTTAAACACAACGTTATTTTGTTATGCTGTGCTACACGATTATCTGTATTTTGTGTGCACTGTCCCGATTGCTTGACCTTTCTTCTTCCATTAACGTTTTTTTCACGTAATTTGTCAATACATGTTTGTACTCTTTTTCTTTGTTTTTGTGCTAATGTATGGTCCTTTCTCACCATTGCCTCCCCCCGTTCCCTCTCATGTAATATCCCTGTTAGGGATCTTTAAGGGAATAATAAATGATGATGATATGACGTAATCTTCATAGCATGTACATAAACAATTTTGTGTTTAAAGAAATAGAGAGTTATTTGAAATCGTGCTTTTTATAAAACTCAACAAAGAAACTAGTCTCTGGTTTTATTTAGAACCCCTGAGATAACTTAAGATTAGCTAGGAGCGTGGTTGAAGGACTGTTATTTGTGAACATTTTATTGAGTTTGAGTTTTTCAAGCGCTAATATTCCATGAAAATATTTGATCGAGACTGGCATTTCAGCGAAATATTGGCCTGGCTTTTGCATTTCGGCAGATGTTCCGACCATGAGCTGACTAATAAAATCCCAGAACAATTAACATATAGGTTGTCAAGAGCAACGGGATCTACATGGGATTATTTACGAAGATGGCCATAAACTCATTATACACAGGCAGGGGATGACTCAACCAAGAGTTGTCAAGAACACCTAGAAGTCATATATTTCGTTTATTTGAACCTGAATCCACGCCTTATACTATCCGCGGCGTGTCATCTCTGCCGTTGGCCTCAATCTCTGACGGTATATAGTCGTCGCTATGATGAATCTCATTCTCTAGAACTCAGGGAACTGCCCAGGGCAAAGTATTATCTCGTGAGAAATGCCACCTTTATTAAGCGCGATTACTGTTTTGTGCCAACAAGTCTGTTTTGATCGCTCGCACACATAGCAAGGACCTATTCAGTTCAATTCGCTCCTTGCCAAAAGAGAGGACGGTAAACATGCTCTTCTCTTTCAACCAGCGTTCCTTGAAGCTGTTGCTAAGGTCGCAATTGGATGTCGCAAGACTCAATTCTCCTAACGAGAGACGCAAGTTAAGTAGCAATCTTTCGATGCCTGACGCTTAGCTATGCATTTGAATATCTCATTGAATTTTATTACGTGGCACTTCGCATCTAGCATAATATTGCTTACCTCAGACGCATGGTGGTCTGAACCATGTGCAGGCGACTTTTACAAACACACACCGCCTCGCCTAAATGGGCAACTGCGCGCAGAATAGAACTTATGCCAGAAATTCCTATGCGAGCCACCTGCCTCATCGCCACTGCTCTTTCCAAATACGCTCCCGCAGTAAAACAAATTTTCGTCAGCAAGCTCTGAAGCTGCGGCCGCAGAAAGGTAGGTTAACTGCATGAGCATTCAGAGTGATTACAGGATAGTTTCATATGCTGAGGAATAGTAGCCCCAAAGTCTCTGCTGCCTTCGGTATGCTAGAAGACTTAGTCTCCTGCTATGCACTCTTTAAGAAAAAAACTCAATATTTAGATTTATAGAGCGCAAACTACTGTTGCAATGAGTAAGTCTCAAAATGGTAAGAATTTAGTCAATCAATTCGGTAAGTAGGCAAGCCTCATTCATCATCCGAGCGTGCAAGCAGCTCTTAACTGTACGCTTGCATTTCATTTTGATCATCAGGTGTCGGTAAGTCATTATTTTCCGAATGTGTTTGATATGGCACAGTGCCAGCTAGCCTGTCGGTGTTTTACACCAGAAATTTAGAAGGTATTCGCGCGCATCACATCCGCCTCGCATCATCCTTCTTTCTTACGTTCAACCACTAGGCACGAAAATTTAGCACTCTGCGGCAACTAAAGCGAAAAATTTCATAGTACCCCGTTGTTGAAGTGGCATGAGGCTTCCTGCTCCAGCTGTTTAGCGTGTACTAGATGCACACGGTTCTAACCTTCTTTCTTAAGCAATCAGCTATCGCTGGCAGACCAGTCTTCTATCTCTTTCTCTACGTGGGGCAACTTAGGAAAGTTACTGTCTACAAGGTGGACACTGACCGCCCGGAAAAAAGAAATGCCAATAGAGAAGGAGGTGCTGAATTCTCAAGGAAGGAAGTTGGAAACTAAACTGTAGAGCGGGGGACAGATAAATGTTGTCGACTACTTTTACCAAATGGGTCAACCCGGTCAGAGTGTTCCGTCTATGAGAAGCGGGAGCCAGTCAGGTTTTCCATCCGTCGAGTAACCAAAAAAAGATACAAGCACAAGTTGTCGGCTCCACCACCGGGACACCCTTTTCCCCGGACACAGCCAAACGTTGCGCACGGCCTGACGTCGCGTAATGAGAACCCATGTACTCAGGAACCGGCAGTGCAGGAACTCACCATTTCTATGTTTCTGATGCCCCTTGGGAGAGAAATGGAAACACTTGTAGGTCTGTCCATATGTTCATATTTGTTTTGGCTTCATGACGCTCTACTGCATAGCTCTCTGCGGTCAGTACAGTGCAATAATACACAAAAATGCTTGTCCTAAGTGCTTTTAGTGCCCTATGTAGAAACGGACACATTTGCCTTCGGACATTTGCTCTCCGACAAAGGGCCAATGCCAGGTAAACTACGTTCGTCGTTCCTAGGGCAATGCAATGTCAAGTCAAGCAGTCACCGACGTGATGTGATAGATCACGCATGTCATTGTCTCGCTGAACTGCAAAGCTGGAGGTCCAACTCGAACCAGGGAGTTTCATTGAAACTCTTGTGAATAGCTGGCATGTTCAATACAAATATGGAGGACTCTGTGTTTCGCTGCCTTGCCCAAGCAGCTTCTCATGTATGGCGCATGGCAAAAAGGCCCCCTTCCCCTCCATTCAATCAATGCGAGAAGAAAATCAACATACTCATTGTACATGTTTATACGATCTTATGGCAAGAGTGCGACTAGACACAGTCACGCTATTTGTACGGTAGTGACCGAATTCTTCTAGAGCTTTTAGGTTTCGCGCGTGAAGTTTCCGAAATTCCTAGATGTTATGCGGTACAATTTAGAACGCATTCATCTTTGCGCATAGCGCACAGGAAGAATTTTCTTCTGTCAGCATTTCAGTGATGATTAGAGCGTCTGAACTTGTGTAAGCTAGTTGCTCTCTGTTTTGTGCCATTTCTACTTGATGTCGATATGCGATTTTTCTGGTATTGTAAAATTTAAGATACCCGTTTTTAAAATAGATGCGGTACTTATGAAAACAAAAAGCCGTCCTTTATCTTATAACTAAAAGTAAAAACTGTGGCAATCAGTTCAAAGTGAAAGGTATAGTGTTACACAATGAGTAATTCTAGCAGGGCCGATTCATTAGGGCTGATTCATAAAGTACTTCCCTTGTGAAAACTGGAAGACAGAAAATTATAGGGATGAAGCTAACACGATTTGCGAATTATTCATGTTTATTCGATATGCTACCCCTCTGCATCCTCTATTGGGGCTCCGCACTTAGAACCGAAGATAACAACAATATTATGCTTATTTATACTATGCCAATATACCTATACCAATAACACTGTGTCGACTATATGCTAAACTAGAGATCGTAATGGTTGCGGAGGAATCTTTTAATATATAAATAAAGAGGATGAAAGACAGGGGTGTCACCCAGGAAGTGGTCCATTTGGCTGCTCCTCAACTGGGAAGACCAATGATGGGATTAGAAAGGGAAAAAGAGAATGAGCGAAGAGCATGGTCCCAGCTTGTCGCGCAAGCCGGTCGCTCTCTGTAAAACACACTGCCTCTTGTAAGCACTGAGGGTAGTCGACCGCTGTGGCCAGAGACCGAGGATCTTATCCTATGTTAAAAGGCCAGAACGCTACGCAGGGTACATCTTTCGCGGTTAGAAAGGGAATTCATAGAAATCTTTAAAACCTCCTATTAAGAGCGAGTGCGAGGTAAAGAACTAGAGAGCCACTAATTGTAAATTTTCTGCGCCTCCGCGAAAATAATTCTTTAACAACGGACGCGCGCGAGAACGTTTGGGCAAACCCTGCCCCGTCTGCTGTACGTATTCGACTAAACAATGCAAACGTGCCATTTTACAATACGGGAGCGTTGTTCTACTAACTGCTTCCTGGAGAGACATAGTGCTACGGCCGCAAGTTACAGGTCAGAAAGCAGTCGGTTACCGTCGGAGCACAGAGAAAAAAAAAAAAATATCCTTCCACATGCGCGCATAGGACAATATAGGCTGGCCTAAGTGAGGGCGAGTCATTCTCAATATTTATGTTAGTGTCATCATTTATATGCATGGTGTCATTTAATTTCTGTAATTAAGCCATTTAATTAAACCTGCCCTTCAATTTATCCCGGCTTAAGCAGGAAGCTTATTCTAAGTAAGGAGACAAGACTTTGGAAACAAATGGAATAACAGACACAATCAGCAAACAAGTATCAAAGAAAAATAATAACACCTAATTTTAGACATGTCTTTGCATAAATACAGAGTTTCTCATGAGAGCGGTGTGGAGGAAGAAAATATACTTCATGACTCCACGTAGCCTTCCAAGCATGGAGAATGCGTTCGCATGTCAAACTTCGGTTCTAGCCTGCCTAAATGTAGACTCCACTTCAGAGCTTATCTTAGTCAAATTTGTTTGTACTCAAATTTTCTTCAAATTCAGACGAAGAAAAATTTCAGGGGTGAAAGGCAGTCACACTTTAGGGATAGCCCATTTGTTTTGGAAGCCACGACGGAGCTGGGCACACTTGAATTAGCTTAGATAACACTTTCGATCAAATTCTGATGAGCTCAATTTTCGGGGGTCCAGGGGAGAAAGTTTTAGTGGCGAACCCAGTCACGTGGAGGCCGCCACTGAATTGGCCGTACTCGAATTAGCTAAGGTATCATTTCAATCATGTTTGGACTTAGATAAATTTAGGAGGCGCGCAGGATAGGGAGCAGCAAAATTTTGGGGATAGCTAACCTAAATTTTACGGTGGCAACTGGATTTATACTCTTTGAAATTACCTCAGGCATTTTTTTTTTTCATGACATTCTGAGGAGATCGAATCTTGGAGGTTCAGGAGGCGAAATTTTCGGGGTGGTCCATCTAAATTGAAGGTCATCGTTTAGTTTGCCGTGCTTAAATTGTTTTCAAAACTAAATCTAAAAAAGTCAAATTTCGGGGGTATATAGGGCGGATTTTGGGGCTCCGGATCATCATTTCAGTACATACTTTCTGCGGACATGCTTTGTGGACAACTTCTGCGGACGCTTTCTTTTACCATGAGCCTATTAATGCCTACGCATTAAAATTTACTGCAAGGAGGCAAGTGACAAGCAGCGAGAAAAATGAAGGAATAGTGGTTCGCCCTTGCTTCCGTTCCACCTAGAGTCCATGATCTATGAGTCTCAAGCTCGATCATTGTGCAATTTGGGTAGCAGAGAAAATTTACTCTCTTACGGGCTAGGTCCGGAAAAGAAAAAAAAAAACTGCAAAAGGAGTAAATAAATTCGATTAATAAAGTTAAAATGAATACAAATAAAAATATATCATGTCCCAACACCATACTCATCCGCCCTATATCGACAAAAAAGCAGCAAATGCCAAACGCCTGACGTAATGCCTCAGAGAACAATACTGAAAGGTTACTATGGTTCATAACAGGCACGAATACTAAAAATAAAAAAAAAATGTATACTTTGATAATCAAAGAGGAATTTGATTGTCCATTGCCTCTCTTCTGAAGAAAGCTGACATCTGTCTATGGCTCAGATAGATTAGGGAGCCAACGACTAATAAGTTCGATGAAGAGCGTACGCCGTCTGGGGACGATGCTGTTTAGTTAATTTCTGCTGATAAACGAGCCTG
>JAJIZL010017435.1:442899-487061 GCA_023969395.1 Amblyomma maculatum
TCTGGGGACGATGCTGTTTAGTTAATTTCTGCTGATAAACGAGCCTGGCGGTAAAGTTGAGTCGCGAAGCTGACTCATATTTTTGCAAGTAGGAGCGAAATTTTTAGAACCGGTGCTCTGTGTGTTTGAGATCTTTGCTTTAGGTGAACTTATTTCTGAGATGTGCTAGCCGCTAGGACGCAGTCTTATGTCGGACCTCGGCTGGCGCTGAAGAAAAGTTAAGCCATGCTAACTTGAGCTTAAGTGCCGTCAAGTAGAGCAGTAGTAAAAATAATACAAACATGAAAAGGCGATTGTTGTGTCTATATTAAGAGATTCACAATCTGTCCGCTGTTTCATTCCAACACAGCACGCCCGCGCACACGCAAGCATACACACACGTTCAAAGGCACCCAAACATTTACCACACCTGCACTCACAACACCACTCCCTCGACGCTTGCCGCCGCAGAAAAAATAAATTCCCTTAAAAATGTCGGCGCGTGCGTGATCGATGGCAGAAACAAGCCTCTCTGCACTGACGGTCAATAGACATTAACGAAAACGACATCGTCGTAAATTCACTTTCTCCTCTCAGTACCGGCCGTTGAAGTAAGTTTACGAGGCTTGCGATGATGGAGCTGCTGTGTCGCGTGACCCTCCTGTGGATATGGCTCCTGCAGTGGTCTCCGACGAAGGCAATGTCACGCTGCGTTGACAACAGGCCCCGCACAGTGCTTATACACGTGCCTGGCCCAGGAAGGATAAGCGACGGTGTCCTTCTTTTGACAGCGCTTTTATGCACTTCGTCTTAAGATGCGTGGTCTCTCGGTGAGTGGAAGGTAATACAAAAACAAGCACAAAATTGTGAGCCGTCTTCGCACTGTTGAGGTGTTGCAACTGTGAAATAAAGCCGGGCAATTCTACGCGCTAACGTTGCCCTGAATAACGAATAAAGGTTAGCACTCTCACTAACACCCACCGTGCTTTTATAGATGTAAAGGATGTATGCACCAATATTTCGATAAAATGCAGGCTCCTTTCATATCTCACAACTTCCAAGAATCTCCCTACTTTTTCCAAGACTGATTTCATGCAGCGTACGCCCTCAGTAGAAGAGGATATGCCATTCATATTACGAAGTTCTTGAAAAACCAAAAGGCCACCACTCGACAGGAGAATCGAACTGGCCAAATTTTTATCATTAGTCTTGTGCCCTATATCTGACTACTGATGGAACGAAATTTGCTTTATACCACGACATTCTACTTGAGTTTGAGTAGCGTGGCACTTTCCTTCGTATACGTGATAGACTCCAGTGTTTTGATGAGGCAAGGAAGCAAAAGATCTCAGCCGTATTTGAGCTGCAACAGGGCGGTAAACAAAGCGAGATCCCAGACAATAGCTGAGCACAGCAAACATTCTTCGCACGTTAACAATCTCTCGACGCATCGTGCTTGGAAGGCCCGCCTTTCGCAGACGGAGACAATAGGCGGGGTTTTCTGCTTTCTTTAAATTAAAACCCTGCCTAGTTTCACTGGTGCTCGCATTCAGCATTCACGACACGAGGTGTTTACATTGTGATGGTGATAAGAAACATGTTGATTCAGCAAGTTTTTGTTCCCAGGTCAGCTCACTTCCCTCAGTTCAGGACAGCATTGATTGGCTTCCCCTATTGACTCGTTGGGCGGTTGGGCTAATGATGTTCCTTCGGTTCCAAGCTGGCCAGGGTCGCGTCTAGTTTGGTTAGGTTGATTTACTAATTGGTGAATTTGCACCATGCTGTGCAGATACTGCCAATTGGAATAATATATTACAGGTTTAACTTGTACTGCCCAAACATGTGTCTGGATATTGGAAGAGGTGAGAGAGGAATGTGTAGATTTATTTGGGAAATTATGGGTTTCGAGCTTTTGTCGAACAACGGCATCGGATATGTGTAAAGAATTCGTGTGATGGCTGGTATTGTAGTTCAAGTATTTGTAATATTATGTGATCTCTGCGTAGGTGTGGTCATCCCTTCGTATCATGTGGTTGTTCAATCGAGATATGTTTGTTCCCCTGTTGTCTTTCTGGCCTATCGGACTTTGCTCTCCTGCCGGACCCCTCATGATATTCTAATGAGCTCCAACTTTGTATGCATTTCTTAAACAGAAGTCAGGTTTGTCTCGCCGGCCAGACTCTAAGCGGGGTCCGAGCGTTGTGTGGCGAACAGCAATAAGAGCGGTGTATCGCGGTAAATAAGGAATGTTCATAGAGCTTTGGCAAAATATTTTTTCTCGAACGTAAGAGATGCTGGTGTCTGTGCGGTGGTAACCTTATTACTTTATACTTTCAAAGCAATGTGCAGGAACGTGATTAGCGCTCTCCAATGGTTCAATTTCTTTTCTTTTAGTAACAGGTTTATAACTATTTGGCGACATGCTGACGGTCATAAGATAGCTTCTTCATCTGCGTATGCACACAACGGAACTCCAAAACTTAACGGGATATTTTAAAAATCATTGTTCACGTGTAGCACTGCGTTCTGCAGCTCAAAGGAGATGTCACTATAAATCTTTAGCCTAAT
Source organism: Amblyomma maculatum (assembly GCA_023969395.1). Taxonomy (NCBI): domain Eukaryota; kingdom Metazoa; phylum Arthropoda; class Arachnida; order Ixodida; family Ixodidae; genus Amblyomma; species Amblyomma maculatum. The sequence goes on from JAJIZL010017435.1 coordinate 445,447, forward strand.
ATTTGCGGGCCTGTTTCGTGTTTTTTGAGCACCTAGCTAATAGGGGGCCCTATAGTACTAAGAGTTTACACAAGCTAAGAAAGTATACTGCGGAAGCACCTGTTAGATATAGACAAAGCGCTCTGCGAGCTCTAGTAGTCACGTTTTCTCTTTCAGTTATATTTGTGGCACTTGGGTGACCACAGCAAGTTTCTTATCGATGGAAGCAAGGGAGAGTGCAATACCGGAAGACGCACTCTCTATCCCTTGTAAAACCATGCAAAAGAAGGAAGCGAAATGAAGATTTGGCTGTAGTAATAAATGGGGTTAATCGGTCTGAAAATCTGAATATATTTACTCAAAATATCGGTAGGATGCCCTTACTCGTGATGATGGATGAAAAGACAAAAATAATGGAGGTAAAAACATACCGTTACCTATGTAATAAAACATCGGAGTGCCGATGTAATTTCTTTAAATATTCCATAACAACATCCTATTAGCGCGGTACACTGTTTTGCCTGAAAACATTAATATACATTGTTATATAAGCTCAGTTTTATTTTCATATTGAAGCAACTGACCTCAACAAGATAGCCGGTGTTTGAAAGATGTGCGCAATGCTGCTTACAGTTGGCGAATTACTAAAACACGCTATTGAACCTATTAATGAAGCAGTTTCACTGTACAATCGAGTTTTTAGCCGTAATGTGGGAATGTATCGGACTTTTTTGTAGTTTAAAGTATTCGTTTCACGTTATGGTGACAACAGGTACTGCGCCTTGCTGCAGTGGAAAGCTTGCATATAGCACTCTGCACGTATACTGCCAAAGTTTATTCCGGGCATTTAGGGTTGCAGTAGTCCTTGTTTTTGCCAAAATTTTTTATTGAAGGCACACAATGTTTTTACATGAGAATTTTTTGTTCTTTTGTGCATTGAAGAATCAGCCCGTTCAATGGGACGAAAATTGCGCACTCGAAGTTTTATGACTGGAACTGTAAGCCGTCCCTATTTATGAAAAGTTACTCTTGCTCACGCCTATAGTCAACTTGAGTTATAGTCATGTCTATACTGACCGCTAACATGTTGCTCTGTAATCGGCTCATGTCACTGAGTAAAATGATCCTGGAGGAAAACGACGCGCAAAGGAAACGGTACGCTCCGTGTCCAGTTTTAAGCCATGCACGCGCCTTCGAATGCGCTAAGAGAGGTAGAAACTTACTATAGGGCCTAACATCAAAATCTGAGTAAAGATTTGGCTTACTTAAAAAAAACAAAAACTAATTAAACACAAACCGGTCACTAAAATACATAATCTGATCCTTAGGAGGCTTCTTCCTAATGGGATTGGCGGTTGACGGCAGTTTTTTTAGCAGCATCCTCTTCGCGCCTTTGCACATTTATGTTGTTTTTTGCTTGGCGCCTGCACTATAATCCTTCTCATTATCCCCCAAGACAACAGAACTTTGAATAATTCAAGGGATTATATTTTCAATCTCCTACAGCGACGAAAGCACCTAAACATTTTCTTTCACTTTGAGTGCGTTTTCAACTAAAATTTCAAACCCTGTTAGCTTCGCGACCAAGCGTGATGGAGGGACCGACCATAACACAGGGATGCAATAAAAATGAGCGCGAACCGTGTCATGCAGTTCATGCGCGCTTGTTTGCTGCTAGAAGGTCGGTGTAGTTCAAGTCAGCGTGAACGATACAGCACCAGACAAGCTGGCCGAAACCAGAAAACGATATATCCGAAACATAGGCAGTGGCCGACTGGGCTTTCCTGCCCGTCTTTTCTCTTAGAGATTCTCTACTTATCACTCACTGTGGCACTGAAATCACGCCCAAAAAACTTTTGCGTTTGGAGAGATCGTAAATGCGATTGAGGGCGGGACAACGGCAGGCGTGAAGAACAGCCAGAAAAACTAAAACTAGCGACGCGCGGAGAGAGTGAATCGAGCACAGATGGGCGAAAAACCACACTCTCAAATAATATGCAAGCCAGCGCAAGCCCGACGAGATGGATCGGTGGGGTACGGTAGAACGCGAACCGAGAGCAATTCAAGCCCTTTTGGCGCCAACCGAATCGTGCGCTTCGTTCTTTTATATTCACCTATTGTTCATTTTTTCCATTTTACAGCTTTAGTTCCATTTGTCTGGCGAGTCAAGTATTGATCCCTGAATTCTAGAAAACGATGACGTCGAGTGTTTTAAAGGAATCGCTAGTGAGAGCTGGCTTTCCTTGGCACTTTTCCGAAGATAGGGTGCCACTGCTGCTGTTTCTGGCGAGGCACTGTTTTCTGTAGGCTGGGTCTCCCCGACTGGGACTTTCCAGATGCTGCTGATTGAGCAGATGTGTTTGAAGGGAAGTCAGAATAAAAATAAGTCAAATAAGGAGTGGTTGCGACCACCACTCTTGGAAATGGTTTCAGGGGAAGCCGAAAAAAATATAACTAAAAAATGCTAGCGTATTTCATGCTCTCATAATGAAGGGGTGAAGAAGATTTGCCTTGTTATCTTTCCGACGATTCTGCCACGCATGCAAAACGGAGAGCTGAGTATCAAAAAATTATACAATGAAAAATTATGAAGGACACGCCAGTTTATTTGTATATCAGGATAGCATTCATTTCGTCTGTGGTTTCCCGTGTGGCTTTTCATGGGCGACAAGTAGTGTCTGCTCGTTCAGTTACAATTCCCTTTTTTCTGCCTCTAATATCCAACACATTCATTATCACACAGTCGTAGACTTCCAGTTTTAACCAAACCTCCACGAACTTGTATACACAGGGCATTTGTTTAACAGTACCGCTTGAGCCTCGAACTCCTGGCTCTGCTGCACTGGAACATATAGCAGGTGACAAAGCAAGCGAGGGTAAGGGCATGCCTGCTGTTGTCGGGCAGGTAGCGATTGTTGCTAAGCAACCTCAAGAAGCTGCCGAGGTTATTATTTATCCGCTGTATATTGTTCAATTATTTATAAATAACACACATTTTAAATAAACAACATATCAGTTCCCTAACTAGTTACTGATAATTACTTTCGGAACAATAAATTGTCGACGACAATAATATTGGTGCATCATCTAATAACAACAACTCCACACATTATAAGGAGACAAAGATGACCGGAAGCGAACAGATTTTATCCAGACTAGAGGAGAGGCCTCTAGCTATAGTCTTGCAAAAGGCAGGGGGGAGGTGAAATTAATGGGGTACAAGGGCTACCATAGTGATGAAAAGGAGAACTCGTGAGTTACTACCTTTTTTATACGTAATGTTGCCACATTAGTGCATGACCTAGGAGATAAAAATGTGGAAAACGTGTTTGTAGGAATTCTAACAGGCAAGAAGGACGACTCTAACCCTTTCATTCTAAACATACACAGCTCGCCTAGGCAACAAAAGACTAGGTTTAGGGTCATTTCGACGGCTGCGTGTCGATGGAGGCGAAACGAAGTGGCGTCCGTGTGCTGTGCGATGTCAGCGCACGTCAAAGATCCCCAAGGTGATCGGAATTACTCCGTAGCCCTCCACTACGGCTCCTCTTCCTCTTCCTTTCCTTCCACTTTCATTTCCACCTTCCTCCCTTCCCTTACGGCGCGGTTCGGGTGTCCACAGAGCAAGTGTGACAGTTACTGCGCCTTTCCCTTCCTTTGAACCAATTTAACTTAACGAGGCTGCTCACAACCTGGCTCGAGACATACTGCCAAGCAGGTCGGAATGAGAACGCTGAGGATGGCTACAATAAAGAAGAGCGTCTGCTGTCGTATTATGATGTGACGCGGTATTATAGAAGGTAGCGTTTGAAACTACCCTCTCCAGACAAGACTCTACGTGGAAAACAATGACGGCATAGAGGCGTCTGGAAGCAGATGTTTGTCCACAATTTGGTCTTAAATAAATATATATTCCCAGATTTTGAAGATGGGAGCTGCAGGATTTGCGTGCAGAGGGGTACCCTGAACCGTATAATATGAGGGTGTTTGCATTCCCTAGGCAGGCCAAAGAAAATAGATAGTAGAGAAGACTGGGAGGCTTTGCCGAAAATCCCAACCCCGGAACACCAGCTACTAGCGGTTCGACTGGCTGAAGAAGCTGCAGTGATCCAGGGGATTCTCACCTGCCCCAAGGCGCCTCTCCTCTAGAAGGGAGGACCTGGGGTAGAAAAGAGCTATTTCTGCCGGACAGTAAAGTTTATTCGCTCACTCACTCATCTCGCGCATATGAACCTTGATTCGCGAGGTTGCGTCCGACGAAGCAGAACGGCCAAGTATACGACATTCCTTCGAGCAGCGCATTGCGCCACTACGTTATTTCCTTCTCCAAAATTCTACTTTGTTTAGGCTTGACGCCGTTGCGCCAAGCAGTCAAGGTTCACGCGATACAGTAAATAAATGGCTGCGTTTACCTGCGTGGACTAGAAGCAGCGAGCCTGAGTCGGCATCCAAGCGACCGGAGTGCTCAATTCTTAACTTACTCTCCTAACTCAAATGAGCAACCTCAACTGACAGCTCCTTTAAACTTTAGTATATCATGTTGCCTCGTAACTTAGGATAAACATCGAAATTCCAGTGCTAGGCCATGTTACCTGTTCAATACGAGCTCCTGAATACATGCATTTGACCTTTCGCTCATAATGACGACACTCATGACTACGCCCAGTGTTGCCTATAACGGGGTCTTGTGCGCTGTCGATGTAACACCAGAGTGTGTGAAGGCGCGGGAAATAAACAGCAATAAATTTCGAGCGGTGTTTATATATGCCGCTGACTTACTGCCCCATTGTGTCATCTAGACTTCAGCATGGCTCGACATGATATCCTCAGTTGTAATGGCATATACCCACGGCCGAGGATCGCATCTTTTTATTTTACTTATTGTGTCATATTCCTTGTCGCCAGTCAAGCATCGATGTGAAAAAGCAGATTAAAGAGAGAGGAAGATATTTTTGCCACCGGCAATTTTGCGACAGTAATGTGCTATAGATTTACCTCGATTCCTTCGTATACAGCGTCACGCGCGTGCTCAATGCACTGTTGCGCGCAGCGGAAAAGATACGACAGGCCGACAAAGCGAATTTGCCCAGTGTTGCTTGTACGTATAAAACGGGAAGTATATGCTTCTCTGTCGATAAGAGAAATTGATGACGTGATGAGCTTTGCAAATGCATTTGCCCATCGTACATCAGATGTACCTCCTCTATTAGAACGAAAACACAATATATTAAGTGTAGAGAGAAAAACCTAGCTAACTAGCACAAACTTCGGATCTTACGGCAAGATGTGGGGGAGCCTTCGCTGTTGAAATGACGGTACGGCAAAAGTGATGATCCTGTGTGCTGTAGTAGGCTGGCAGGTCCGTTGAAGCGGGCAGAGCGCATCGGCGGCCTTCCTCATCCATATTTTACACTTGGCTATTGCTTGTGGAGCATTGGACTATTTTCTGATATGAAATCTATTGCTTTGTTTTTCTTCCCCTATTTTCTTATCTTTTTTTTTTTAATCTGTCATTTGGTATTTACTAATGTTATTGCTATGTCTTGTTCGTTCTTTGTTCACTTCAGTTTTGACCATTTTTTTATACAACTATTTATCCGCATCTCCCTTTTCATGTTACCTTAATTCTTTTCCGTTGGCCGCTATATTATATTTTCGCATTTCAGGTATTTTTTTTTTCGGTGTCCTTTAATGTACAGCTTTCTCCCACCCGATTCGTATGGAATTTTATTCTTTAAATTCATAGTAATGGACGTCTTCTCAAGCTATCAAGGATTTCATGCGTGACGTTTTGTAAGTCTTTGTACCTGAATTTGTTTTGTATGCCCGACCCTTTTTAGTACTCTTTTTTTCTTATTTCATTACAGACTTTGGTAACCGCTTTATAGACCTTTTTTTTTTTTTCTAGAGCTGTAGTGTGCTTATCATGATCGATTTAAAGTTATAATGTTTGTGTAGTCGCTAATTCTTAATCCACAATTTTTGTGATTTTGTTCTATCTGCTCTTGCAGTGTCTGGCTACTTACGGACGTTTTCTTCTATGCCTCCCTTTTTCCTGGAGCTCTTCATCTTTTTGTGCTTTGCTTCTCGCGTCTTTGTTTTTTTTTCTCCTTTTGTATTTCAAAGAACTGCTTGTTGCATAATGATAGTAGCGTTCTCTGTTTACCTTTGTATTTTATGGTATTGTATATATATATATACTTACATCCCTGTTGTTCTCACTAAAATACATTTTTTATTTTCGGAATTTAGCTCCTTTTCTTTTATTTTAAATTGGCTTAACCCCGGCAAAGCTTTGCTTGTCAGGGCTCCCTTTCTCGTTCTTTTACATTCTTTTTATCATGTTCTGCGAAAATCCACAAAAAGAGAAAAGTATCAGTGACATCAAAGACTTGTTGTTTTGATCGAGGGCTTTGATGGGTGTTCAGTTGGGAGAAGGGGTTTTGTGTAGGAAAACTTATTTTGTTGCCATCCCATGCTGCATCGCATGATTGTACAATATTAGATGATAACGTTGCACTAACTGTGATTCCTGGAGGCTTGAATTAATTTTGCTTTGAGTGCCCACACCCCCTTTTTGAATCCAGTGGACACAGGCTAGAGGCTTCCCCTGGAACAGTTATACTCACGATGCTTCTTCACGCTGCGACTCAGACATAGTTCGACATCAGGCAGCGACGCTCGGGGCTCCACCTTTGTACTGCATCGTCATGGGATCGTTACAAATTCGATGGGAGTGGACCTGTAGAAAGCAAACGGAGGTAAAAGCATTGATGCTATTACGTAGCAGGTTATTTAAAATCTTCATGCTATTTGAATGCGTTCATTTTTCCCGAACAATGAATTCCTTTAAACTACTCGAAAATGTTCGCTGCTCAGCAGTTGGCAGCAGATCAGTGGTTCAACTTATGTCTTCAGAAACACAATCTTGGTCCGCAAGCTGTAGGTTGTAATAAAGAAAGTTGATTTTTGTATTTATAAATGTCACAGTTCCTCGCTTCCGAAACTTTATAATTGCCCTTTCGAGAGATTAAAATGGTGTGTTTATGTTTGCTTTTCTTTTGTGACATTCATTGGAAGCTCACTGCTTGCTTCCGGCATTCAAGCAATGACTAAAGGCTAATTTTATTTGCTAGTGAAATTTCAAGCGCAAACTGCTGTCACCCGATATTTTGGCGAAGAAATAAATATATTCCGGCATAAAATCCGGCCGCCACCAGATTAATACAGAGAAACTTTGCTTTTGAGAACTGTAGACAGCTGTGTGCTCTTCATAAAAAAAATAAAACTGTAAAAAACAGATACATGTCTATAGAGCGATGAAAGCCGGCGACCACCAGATTAATACAGAGAAACTTTGCTTTTGAGAACTGTAGAAAGCTGTGTGCTCTTCTTAAAAAAAAAATGAAACTGTAAAAAACAGATACATGTCTATAGAGCGATGACTGAACTTCTTGCTCTCGAATACGAGCTGCGCAAATTGCGCTTCGATTAACCTCGTTTAATATAGGCTCTAAAATTACACTGTTAGAAACATGAACAAATTCTAACTGCTGAGAATGCACTAGCGCTGCTTTAGTAGTCTGAAGCTGTCTCGGCCCCAAACAGTAATCTTTCTAGTGGCCGGGTGGAGGTGTACGGAGCTGCATCTCGCCAAGTGCTCTTTCGTGTTGCAAATGCTTCCTACGAGCTGTGAAGCTCGTAGGAAGCCAATTCTTGACGGAACTTCTTCCCCTGTTCCCGAAGAGAACGAATGGGATAAATCCGGCGCCAGGTAAAGGAGGCAGGAAGGACCGAGGGAACCGCTTGAGCACACTTCAGGACGAGCCCTGGTAGCTCGCTTCCTACGTATCCTCGAGTGGTGAACGATGAGGAGAAAGTGGGTAAGTGGGGAAGAGGATATAGCAGAGAATGATTGAAAAAAGTAAAAATCATCCCGTGTGTGTGTTTGAAAAAACAAGACGAGAAGAAAGGGAGGAAGGTGTACAAGGAAGCGCCGGCCTTTTCAGCCATTTGAATGGGAGTGAAAGTATATATAGCGCGAACCACGAAGATAGCTCCCTCTGCCTCCTGACTAAAAAGGTCACTTTTCCCCACTTCCCTTTCTCCTCTGCGGCCCGCCGTCGGGGAGGGCAAAAAACAGCAGCATTTTCTCCTGCCGTATGCCGTTCGTCTTCCGTCTAGGTGCTGAGCTTCGCACATGTCCACATTCCATTGCGCGACACTTTGCACGGTGCTCCACACAGAGTGCAAGGAAAGGCAAAAAAATAAAGGAATTTAGAGAGAGTGGTAGAGAAAAATGGGCTGGGAAAGAGCCAGACGAAATAAGAGCAGAGTGCTTTCAGGAAAAAACTAGTTGCAAGGACATATAATTAAAGAAAGAAGCTAGAGTGGTGCAGCAGAAATTCGGTCGGACGAGAAGACGTGTTCTGCCCGACAGAAATACGAGAGAAATTAAACATCATGTTTGCCTCGTTAACGCAAAACCATCCCGGCAGATATTTTGGCAGATACCTAGCTCCGCATATGAAGTGGGACTTACTCCTAAAATGCACGATGCGTCAGGCAGAAAAAGGACAGGCCGGCACTGATTCAATCGAACAAACGAAGCGTGCAGCTCTGTCCATCGCATACGCGTTTACCTCCGCAGTGCCGATTGCTGAAAAGCATTGCATTTGTTTGCGGGCGCATTCTGATAGAGAATGCCACCAGAGCTTCATCCTGATGTCTAGAGCAGAGATTTAGGTTAGGCTTCCTGCATTCCGCGTTCAATGGTGCCAAGGCGCCGCTACAATTTGTTTTTTCTGTGTGTGTGGAAAAGGGGGAGCTCTCAGTAACTAAGTGGAAAAATATCACTTGAACAAGGCATTTTAGTAGATGAAGTACAGAAGGAAAACTCAGTACAAGGTAAAGGGAACACGACTGGACGGGCTGACTCGGCAGATAAATTGAATTTATTAAGCAATACATTTTTGCAGCGCAACCTGACGCGCATTCGGCGGCACCGCGTGTACAGAATATAGAGGGCGTTCTTCAAACTAACAGCGCTTGATCGACGCGCATATACAGTTCTCGTTTAAAAAAAGAAACTGTAAATACTTTGGTCTATTCTGCAGATTTATCAACGCCGCTTTTCCGATCGATTTGTCTGCTTCTAGAAATGTAAACACAAACAGGAAATAAACGCCAAGTTTGATGCTCGGTTAGTCTGTTTTCGAGTTCGCTTTCAGGAAAGTGCCTCTAAACTTCGGATTCCTCTAAGGCGCAAGTATTAACAGAATGTTGGCGGCATGCATTTTTAAACTCGCTGAAGGTTTTGATAAGCGATGTGTCAATGCTACCACAGCCGTAATTAAAGAGCGTGCATATGTTTTTTATGTTTCCACACGCAGCAAAAGACACCTGTTCTGCCTTAGCCGGTATGTGAAAGAATTGGACTTCAGGTTTCAGAAACTGCGCGGAAATAGAATTAAGAGAATAACATGTGTGAATAGTATCGTAATGGGGCGGGATTGGAAATATGTTGAGCTATCATTCAAGGTTTACAGATTGGCTGTCATACTTACGTCAATTTTCTGTAAAAAAAGTTGTTAGAGACAATTAGTATTGCTTAGGTGAGGTAATGCGACAGCCTGAACACGAACACAAAAGCCACAACAGCCTCTTCACATTGCACCCGACGGCTGCGGCAGAGCTGCCAATTATGTACTTATGCAGGCACTCACATGCTGGAATCTTTAAGAGCACGCAGGTTTCTTCAAAACATCAAACATGTCGAATCGCCGTTGCGGGTGTAGGGGACGCGCCACGTAGCGCAGTTCTTAGCTTCACGGCTTGTTATTCAGAGAAGGAGGCTTCACACACAACTGCGCGAAAAGGCGAACGCCTGTAGTTCCGCTCAGTTGCATATTGCATACTTCCGAGCACAACCCAGTGCTGTTTATTTGTTACGCCGCTCCACTATAGCCTCCTGCCCTCTTTCCGTCCTTGCTTCCCTTCTTCTATCCTTTCATCTTTTAATTTAGTTTCTTTCTTTCCCGCGTGCATAGATAGTTTCAAGTGAAAATGAGTGAGTCATTTGCCCTCGCCCTTGCTACAGTATCGAATGTGTGACAATTTGCAACAAAAAGAGAACAATTCGGGTCGCAGTCATTAGACGTGCCACCCGCAAGCTGTTTCGCAGGAACCGCACTGAATTCCAGTAGGAATACTCCTCGCATATTTGTCACCCCCTTCTCTTTTCCTTTTTTTGCGTTCATGCCCACAGAACCTTCTTTCCTAGTTTCCTCTTGGCTTCGTTTCTCTCTCCATCTTTGTTACCTTCCTGATGCTGCTCCCGAGCTATTTTTGCAACCGTTTTGTCAGTGTCTTTCGCATTCTTTCCTTCTTCTTTACATGTCCTCTTGTCCTCTCCCGTTTGTAATTAGCACCAGAGAGTTGCAAGGTCAGTCACATTAGCCTCATATTACACTCTTGATGAGCTTAGTTTTACTTAGGGAGTATATACTCCACGCGTAACTTCTATTATTGCTCAGCAGGTGACGGCTTCGATTACTTCTGTTTTGATATTTTTTTACACTTTAGGCTCTCCCCTTTTCTTTTACATGCAATGGCGATTCAGGGCCGTCAATCTGTATTTCAGATTTTCAGCAGCACAGAAACATTGCCTAAGCATTCTTTGTGAAAAAAGGAACAGACACTGACCCTTGCACATCGGCATTACCCCCTTCAAATTTTCGACATCTGATTGACCTAATTGAATATAATTATTTACTAATTACTCTGCAAGTACCGAACTTTTTCCCAGTGAGAGTTTTTTGTCCTCTATCTAGTGGAACCATTCGTTTTCTTGTACCTCATTTCGTGCTGGTGTATTTCTACCGAAAAATTTCAGGTGACACTACTTTGAAAACATACCGGACGTCTAACTTACCTAATTGGTTCTAATTAGTTACCTAATTACTCTGCATGCATCAAATTTTTACGTAACGAGATCTTTCCTCCTCTATCACGTACAAGTATTCGTTTTCTTATCACTCGTTTCGTTCGAACGCAATACTGGCGAAACGCCTGGTGACACCACATACCCGATGTTTAATTGACTTAATTGGCTCTAATTGTTAACAATATATTCTGCATACGCCACAACTTTTCCCTGGGGAGATTTTTTCCTTTTTAATTTAGTGCAGCCATTCATTTCCTTATTATTTGTTTAGTTTTAAAGTAATCCCCTCACTGGTGACAAGACATACTCTACATCTTATTGATTTCATTGGCTCTAATTAATTACTCATTACTCTGCATCGACCAAATTTTTATATATTGAGATTTTTTATTCTCTCTATAGTGAATCACTCATTTTCTTATCAGTCGCTTCGTTAGAACGTAATCCGGCCGAAAACTTTTTGGTGCCACGACCTTCAAAACACATTCAAATAATGCTTACCCATTAAAAAGAATATCGACCGAAAGTTTTAGTTCTGTCTCATTTGAAGAAGAGTTTTTTCATCTCCGTGGTCATTAACCCTTGCAACCTGACCTCAAAAACTATTCTCGTTCACTTGAGCTCAGCCAGCCACTTTGAAACTAAATTTATGCCATTTCTCGAAGACAACCCACGCTCACTGGAAAAGTTGACAGGAAAGATATACAAAGAAATGTAAGGAAGCGGCCGAACGTGGGCACAAAATTTAATTAAACGACAACGTTAACGAGTCTATAAAGCGAAATAGAAATCCGAACAAGACATATACTATCCGACCTGCATAAGCCTCCGATTTTACTGCACGTGAAAGTGGCTGCGCTGATAAGAAAATAACGAATGAATGTCCTAAAACACTTACACATTCAAAACTTGTTAGAAAAACGCACTTTGTGGGGTCATCTGCCTGTATTCTTCGCAATCCAACCTATCTGAAGAGCTACTTTAACAAAACAGTGAACTGAAACTGAATTGAAAACACTGCGCCGAGGACGTGAACGACTGAGTCGGTTTTCATGCCTACAGACTGCGAGCTTCACCGAATTGCTCTGGCTCACCATGGCCGGTCTCGAATAGAGCACACAATTCCCTGATGACCGGCCAAGACACTACCGGCTATTGGAAGGCCGATATTCTTAGACCTCTTTGTTGCATAAGCTGCTCAGCGGTACAACGCACGTCCGCTCGTTCTCGAATGCCAAAACGGTGGGATACATTGCGATGTCAACGCACGATAAAGAACTCTAGGTGGTCTGTAATAATCAAGAGCCATCACGGCATCCCACGATGTCCAGGGTTTGCTTCGAGAAGTTAAACCCCGCAGTTCACAAATCAATACAGTTAGCTCTGCTTCGGAATCGATTACATTCATGAAAGACTTAATTCTCGCTCCGGATTAGACATTTTCTAGCACGCTGTACAATCAAACCCCCCCCCCCCCCCCCCTCCTTTCATATGCGGTGTTCTTTTGAGAACCATTTTATGCGTGGAGTTTGGAAGGATTCGCTTTCTAGATGCATCAATTGCCTGTGCATATATTGGCGAGGTTGATTAATTCATAATCGGTAGCCTGTTAAACGATGCGAGTAAACGATGTATAACTCATAACTCATGCAATACGTTATTCAGCGCGCTAGTAGTTTAGTCTGTCGTCAGATATTAGGCCATTGGATCCCACCGTAAATAAATCACTCTTTCTGGAGAATCTATTACTTCGTTCTTCAATGCTTTGATTTTTTTTTTATTTATCCGTACACTACGTCTATGCCTCGCAGATAAAAAAAAATTGAACGCAATTAGTTTTCATGACTACGAATGCGGACTCTTGCAATTACTGCTTCTCTTACTTGGTTCGAACTTCGCTCACTGAGTGAAGTGGTATACAGGAATCTATCAAATATGGGAGAAATCGAAAAAAATTAAATTCATAAAATAAAACCATGAAAAAGCTCAGTTAAGCCATCTATTGTGCCGAGTGGCCCATTTGCAATGATCCAGCTGAAAGAAATGCTCGCCTCCGAAACACAGTTCGAAACCTTTTCGTCACGCATTTCCTAAAGCGGCCTTTGATGCAGTCCCTTTGTTTAGTTCTTAGTTACCTAAATAGATTAAAGAAAGAGGAAAGACATTTTTCTAGCCATACGTGCCCTGCTTACCAGAGACGTTGAGTATGGTTCGCAGGTAAAATATAGCGGTTAGTTTTCTCGTCTTTCTCCCGTGGCGGTACTTTTTGTCACCCCGCCGACACAAAAAGAAGGCAAAAAAGTAGGGAAAACGGGATAGCGTAGGATCTCCAACTGTCGGCGTCTTGTCCTTTTCGGGAAAGCGCTGCTACTTTGGGTATACAACAGGATACCGCAGCACCCGCCAGGAAGCTCCAACCGGACGAAGAGAAGAGCCTGCGGGTCCTCTGATAGGAGGCTCTGCAGAAATGCGGCATATATGTAGTTCAAGGGAAAAGGCAGAAAGTGCCGAAAGGAATTCGGACGCTACGGCTACCGCGTTCGGAGACTGAAACTGGTAGCTCGAGCGCAAGGCAGCGCTCTGCCACAATAGCGTACGGTCCGAATGCTTCTCATGCTTACCAAATCTCAGCCGGAGCCTCACCTCTCCCACCACAATTGCTTGTGGAGGTCGACCAGAGCGAAGCTGGGCCCATGCTTCTCTGCACTTTGCGTGAAATACTTCAATGAAAAAATAAGCAGTCCATTTATATAGTCAGTATTTAGAGCCTTTTCGATATTTTTTAGATTCACGCAATGTTGACTATTTCTGAAACAAACCAGTACAAGTAGCTATGTTTTGAATGGCTGCGCCGAACGCTAGAGAAAAAGAAAACAATGGGATGTTCGAATGCTACACGAAATTACTAATGGTTAAGGGAAACTCACTGCGCTAGCGAACGTTTCTAAAGAAGACATTTTCCCCAAAAAAGACCAGACCTCTTGTCAGAAGGTTAGCTTACCCTCAATCAATCCGTGTTCTTCGAGTCTGCGAAGCAATGGTTTGATGAAGAAATTTGCAATGCTTGGCGTTCCGAAAGCACAAAAAGACTTTGGAATCAGAGAAGGTATAACTGGGCAGAGCAGGAAGCTTATCTACTACAATGTATTGTTTTAACGACACCGGAGTGCAAAGACAAGGCAATTCGAAGCGAAATGCGGTGAGCGGTATATGTAAAGGGTCCCACCTGCACGGCAAGCTCGTTCAAAATGAAGGCCTTAATGAACCATGCTGCCACAATTAGAGCCTGCAAATCTTTATGGTATTAGATAAAGTTTTGTGAAACTAATGTGCTCCTTTATTGTTTGAATACGTTAACTGGAACGTATAGGTCGTTTGCGGCAATCACCTTAGGCCGCTCGCAATCAATTGTAACGATCACTCCTACGTACAAAAACAAAACGTCCGCGAAATTCAGTTTACTTTTCTGCCGCCACTCTGTGTTGGTGATTATGTCAAGTTAGTGATGATAGCCTCAAAAGCAATAAGGGACTGGCGGCGACAAGGAGTGCAATAACGTTCGCTTCGGCGGGCTGCCAAACCCCAACTGGAACGATCCAGACCTAATTGGTGACAGGCTAACGTCAATCTAAGGCTCGACACGCATGTCTGAGTCTACCAAGATGGTATGGGCATAAAATAAATGATACGGAATAAAAAAAAAAAAAACAAGTCTAACCTTGCAGAAAAAGAAGTGCAAGGACTGACCGCTTGCAAGCGCTTAGGGATGGAGAGTGGAAAGTAGAGATTTGTCTCTCAGTTACACGTTTTGACATCTCGTGACTTTTTGTCTCCTTGATCCCCGTACCTACTTTAATTTTCGCAAGTGCAGAAGAATACCTGGTAGACAAGATAGATACAGTCAAGGAACCTTGTGGGCGAGCTAAAACAGGGCGTTCTGCCTAAGAGCTTTTTCTTCCTCCCATGCTCACAAAATCTCATTCCCCCTCCCCCCTACCTCTAGCGCGCGCGTTCCTCATGTCAAGTAGTGCCCATATTTCTGGGCGGAGACTGAGGGCCCAGTGCGAGATGATGGGCCCGATGTCCAGTCGTGACGCACATGAGCGACGTCAGTTTACACGACCGCTGCCGGACCGCCATCACGCCGACATTCTCACTCCCGGCGCGCGCGAATCGTGAGAAGACACGATGATGCCCAAGATTCCTAGTGAGGTCGACAGACAGACGTTGGCATTCTAACTTCACGCAATACGATAGTCCTCGGTGAAACAACGAATATACATTGGACCTCGAATCAGACTGCCTGTCATCCATGTGATGCCATATGCTAAGCACGTCTACCTCCATTGTCTTTGTGTTGTCCGAGGTTCTTAAGACACGTTCGTGGCATATAATAGGACTGATTGATTTTGTGAGCAGTAACAATATTATGCCTAGCGTTGAAGATGGTGCGAATGAATTTGGCAGCGTCTTGAAGTGGCCAAGGGCAAATGCAGATGTCTGGGGTCTGGCAGTAAGTAGATCATGGGGCCATGCAGGCAACTTCACTGCTAAATCTAGACGAATTCCGATGGGGTTTCAATAAAATGGCTCAAATAAGCTTAGTTGTAAGAGTTGTGGTTCGCAAAGGATCGGACATACTACGGCTTCCGCTTTGCGCTGTATGTTTTTATCTTATTTTCCCCATTATTCTTTCTGTTTTTGCACAAAGCCGCGTGCGTGTTGAGCCAGAAGGGAAAACTTCGAAAATCGCGAGCTGGACAAATATTTAGGAATATTGCACTCTTGCTTCTGTCAAATCGGTGAATATATGGAGGAGGACAGAGAAAATGGCAGTATTTTTATCCAAAACTAGTTATTGTTATATACCAGAGACTACGCATGCCGCTCTGTCTATAGGTATGCAAAAGCCAGTATTGCCAATAGAATTGACTTGTCAGTTTGAAAACAGTTGTTTTCAGTCCAACATCACCCCTTGAACTGACTGGCCAAAAGGTTCGTGTAACGCAAGGAAGTTGAGCTACTATATATTTTTTTTTGTACGTAATCTTGCCATAAGGCATATTATAGGAACTCACGTAATCGGTTTTCCTTGAGGAACTGGAGCAGGCTCCCGTTCTTAGGATTGTCGGTGAGCCATTTAGAAAAGTCCGCTTCCCTTGTTGTGGTTAGTCCCACTTCGCGCAGAATCTGTGTCCTTGATGCGCTTGTCCCTGCACAAGTCCATAGCAGGTGGCGAACATCCACTTCTGTAGCTGGTGTGGAACACTTCGGGCATGTGGTTGGTCCGATGACTGCTTTTGATTCCCATCGGCATGTTACCGACGGGGTAAGGGCCGCCCCATGCTCTTATCCTTCTAAGGGAAACTCCTCCAATCTCGTCAAGTTATGAGGGAGGGGGAATGTACACGGGGGAATGAGGGCACGTGTACTTTTCCTTAAATAGGATGCTAAGATGGGAACAGCAGAGCGGGCATCAAAAGGGAGTCTGGTGGGGGGCGCATTAGTGATTGGAACTTCGTGTGTGAGGTGGTCAACTTTTCTCTGCTCAGCGTTCTCAGCATCGTCTTGTGTCCAATGTATCTGGATGCGTATCTTTGTTTTTTTTATTGAGTGCGTGGATTTCCTGGGTAGCACATAGCGTTTTCGTCACTTTCTTCAGTTGTTTTATGGCGGCTAAGGAGTCTGTATAGATGTGGGCTTCTGGGTTGGAATCTATTTTATTTATGGTCTCCATAGCATCGCGGATTGCATATAGAGTTCCATCTCAAACTACTATATATAAAAGGTATTTTCTTCTTGTTTATCTTTATTGCCCTACACAGAATGCATATCAAATTCGTAAGCACGCTGTTCCCTGTATTGAGGTTAAGTTACCAAAATGACGAAAATATTTTTTTTATTCACAGTGAAGGTTATAGCACAGCAGCTGTGTGCTGAAGCGCAAGTATGTCATACATGTAGGAGGAATTGGCGAAAAATGAGTGAGCTGCTAAACCAATGTCACCAGAAGCATGTAGTCAGCATCTTGTTTTCTTCTATAAGCCTTCCTGCAATATAATTTCCTTTTTACATGCCATTCTCCCAGCACTTTTGTTGCGAAAGCAATACTACGACAGCCAAAGCGAGACCTCGGGTGGCCGCAACTAATCGTGAAGAGGCGTAGCTACTAGAAGAAGACGACGAAAAAAAGAGACTAGAAAGAAAAAGACGACGAAAAAGAAGAAAAGAAAGAAGAAGAAAGCAAAGAAGAATAAGAAGATGAAGTAGACGAAGAGGAAGAAGAATACCCGGTCACCCGCAGCTAATGCTTTCGCTCTACACTTGAGAGGGAAAAAAAAAAGGTGCGGATATGACGCTTTATGTCATGTGACTTCCTCTACTCTACCATTGGAAGCCAGTCATTCTACTCCTGTTCTCCCACTGGTGGGTGCCCGCTTGTCTGAGTGCCCTTTCGAAGTGCTCTCGAATGCGCCTGCTCTCCCACTCGAATTCGTCATTAGAGAGTAAGACAGTGAGAGAACGGCGCGTCAGTTGCGGACGTGGCGGCGGTCACTGGGCAGCGTTGCACAAGCGTGTGTGCGTTTGCTTTGCATCACAATGGATGAAGCCGGGCCATCTGGCACTGCGGCGCAGGTGCGCCGTGCTCGACGTGCTGAATTAAAGTACAAAGGCAGAACCGGAAAGCCGGAGGCCATAAATCGACTTTCGGCGGAGACGCGGCCGTTTGGACGCTCAAGTTCACGCAAGGCTGGCAGCGAGCTGACAGCGGATGAGCATAGACCACCTTCGTCGGCTCCGAAGAATTCCCATTCCAAGGGGATGTTAAGTTTGCGGGCTTTTCTCAGAAACGATGTGTTCACTGCGGGTCCACTGTCGCGGGGGAGATTCCGAAGGGGCGGCCAAGGTCAAGTGGCAGCTTAACGCTAGTTTATTTATGACGGTCGCACAGGCGGCCGCTCTTCGAAAGTGGTATAGGAAAACATTGAAACGGGAGACGCCGTCGGTTCGATTCGTTCTGATTCGCGGAAAAGTCGCGCTTCGACCGTGCAGTGAAGGAGGCAAACCAGAGCAGTAAAAAGCACAGCGTAAGCGCAGTGGTTGTGGTTTCGGCCTTAAATGCTCTGTCTCTAGATTTGAGGGGAAAGGGTGCGGAGGCTATAAATCGTGGCGAAACACGGGCTCGGGAGAATGCGCGGCAGAGGGGGCTGCTGTCGGTGTCTTCTCGGGAAGACGCCTGGACATACGTCCCTTTGAAACCGCCGCCCACGTGCAACCGACCAAGGGCAGCGATTTGAATGTTTGGGCCTTAGGCTTGTCCGTGTTGTGTGTTTTGGAAGCGATACCGCCGGCGCTGTTTGTCTTTGTGACTGCTGGCCACCTCTTGCGTGAGCTGAGGGAATATATTGGAGAGAGTATAAATTACAGATGTGTGTGCTAATGTATGAAATATATACGGGGATAAGCGGTGCTACGTACCTACTTCGTATTTTATTACTCATTCAAGTCGGCCATATTTTTTTGTAATGTACAAGCCTGATTAAACCTTTGTCCTCCTTTTGCTGATCACAGCTTCCCTGGAGGAGTCGCCGCTGTGTCATCTATTCCGCACAAAGGCTGGATGCCAGGCTACATAGAACACGCGGAAACAAGCCAGCCTCAAGCGAGGTCGAGCTCGCACGTTTATTTACACTGCTAAAGCACGCACTTGGCGTCAGTAGGGGTGCAGTTCAAACCACATAAATTTAAGCCCTAAGTTGTTTAATTTAAAATGGTTTATTTTATAATAATGTTTTGAGTAATCCTTATTTCTAATTTATCCTTTTGGATAATGTCTGTGAACGGGGATGGCAACGAGAGATCGAGTGCGCTCGGGCCGGTAAAGCAGGATCGCGGGAGATCATGATTGAACCACCGTGTAGCAACGCCGGACGCCCATCGAGCTCTATTTTAATCGTCTTGATCACGATCCAAAGTGCCCGTGTAACCGCGGTATAAGGAATCGTTAAAATACGACGTGCGGCTCTCGTAAAATTCCAGAGCTGAGCGCGGCAACTACAATAAGGCATTAGTGAACTTTACTGCGGCGCCGTATTCGGCACTGTAATGAGGAGTGCAGGTGCAGAACATAGAAATTAGAAAGCGCGTCCTATACATTACAAAGAAATGAACGGCCAAATGATTAACTGTGTGCGTGTTATTGTCAAAATGCTAACGAAATATGGTCTCTAGCCAGTAAACAAAAATGCACGAACTTCCCTGTCTCGATTCAAGAACAGTGATTTGAACGGAGGTCCTCAGCTCGCTTGCGGGCATACGCCGCGGTTTTGAAAGCAGCGCTGCACTCTTCCAGTTCCATTGGAAGCAGTGAAATCTTGGATAACGATAGAATAAGACAGAAAGGGCAAATAAATTAGTTACCTCTATAAGCTGCAAAGAAATCAATAGTCAGTTTGACTAAAACTAACGTGAATTTAGCTTCGAAATTGCACGCTAGACTGACAACAGGTAAATGCGACGCTAATACAGAGTGCTTTGTCTCTGGCTTTCATTTTGTCTTAAATCATACTAGTATTATTTGTGACTTACCTCCAAATCAATAAATCTACAAGAAAATTTCCACTTGTCAAAACAAGTTTTGTCTACGTTTTTGACCGCGAACCTTTTCCGACAACAAAATACTTACAGTCATAAATGAAAATGTTGTGCGGTTAAAATATAAATACGTTGTAGAACTAAAAATCCTTCAGAACTACTGACTGCAAAAAAACAGTACAAAAAAAAAACTACACAACTACACAAAAGAGAACTGCTGAATAATTTGTCCTACTTTTGGCGCGATTTCGTTGTTTTTTTTCCGAGTGAGATTCATCGGGACTGCATTCTCTGCGGCTGTACGCAATGCGTAAGTAACAAAATAAGAGCACGAATGTATCTTACGCAAGTGCGTGGGAATGTTGAAGAACTGGAAGGAAAGCCACTGGCCGTGGCAACCCGTGCCGAAAAAGAAAAGTTTCAGCCCGGGTATGTCAAAGGAGGTTCATTATGGGCCCTCGTTCCTCCACTCCTAATTTATTTCTTTTTGACATCTTGTTGCCGTTTTTTACCATTTCGGTTTCCTGAGCGGCGAATCCAGGTAAGACATATAAATAGGTCGTGCGCCAGGTTCACGGCGAAGTTCGCTTACACAAAAAGCAAGCTCTTATTTTCTTGCTTATTTACCATTCCGCGTATGTTCCTCGCCGATAACAGGTAGCCCTCGCGGCAGAAGAGTATTGCAAGGAATGAAACGTGTCATATCAGAAGGAAGTCGCCAGCATTTGCGTTGAGTGGGAGGGTGGATGGAGGACGATTAACTGCTCGAATGGTGTATAATTAATCAACCTGTTATACGTCTTATGGCAACGGGACACGTCAATGGTTTGCGCGTGTACACAAGTACACTGCCGCTGGTGTTCTCCAAATACACCGCGGAACAGGCGTTTCCTGCGTAGCTGTCGATAAACTGCTCAATGAAAAAATCACTTTTTTCTTCTTTCCAAGGTTCCTTTGCGGAAACGCCTATGAAATCCCCTCTGGGTATATTGTTTCCGAGTGCTTTTAACGAACAGACGCTGAAGTTTTCTAATACAAATATGCTGCTTTGTAATGCAGCACGTTTTAATGCGCTGCTTCTTTATTATTTTTCTTTACTTCATGGACGTTTATTTGTAAGGTCTGCGCGGAGTGGTTCGTCATGCGTCATTGCTCATTTTTTCTGAGCGAAATGATTGTTGTCATAGTAGCTGATATTCGGTCTCAAAGTGTGACTACTTACCTCCGTCGCTGACACAAATTTATAGAAAGCTGTCTCCTGCGGGGCGCACATTATGTGATAACCTTGTAAGCATGTATATGATAACCTAGGAAACCTCACCCTACTACGACATGCTTGGGTTTCCCTGAAGCGCACGGTGCTCCCGTTTATGTCAATGAGCATCTTCCCCCGACAACAAAGACCTTTTTTCTAAGGCGGATAAGCTCAAGAAGAAAAAAAAGTGGTCCTTCTTGTGGACATCAAATGGCGCTATTCTGGCTAGGAAGGAACAGAACAGCACGATCTATCGCATAAGTAAGGTAGACGATCTAAACATTTTCCGTGAATGAACACTCCTACCGCTGCAGACTTTCTACACTTTTTCAAACCATCATGGCTTCATTTTCACCGAAGGACATTTCCTCGATCCTGTCCGAATCAAGCGTTCTATCTGCCATCCACTTCAAAGCCCCTACTTTACGGAAGAATTACGATAGCATAACTGCTTTGCTTACTTCTATTCAACATCCATTTTCCATCATATAATTTTCTGAAACTTGGCTATCTTCCCTTGATAAAGACTTGTATGCTTTTCCTGGTTATTCATGCGAATATGCAAACCGTGTTGATAGTGCCAATGGCGGTTCTGATATCTACGTTTCAAAGCGCATCGCCTACAAAAGACGCCTTGATTTGTGCTTGAATGTTCCCAAATGCGAATCTGCTTGGATCGAACTTGATTGTCGATCTACTGGTCACACAAAGAATATTATATGCGGCGCTGTTTACAGATCCCCTTCCAATATTGCGTCTAAATTCTGCCGAGTATTTCACCAAGCACTTCATAAACTGTCCCTAGAAAATAATAATGTATTCATCATGGGTGTCTGTAACATTAATTTGCTTGACATGACCAATCCTACCAGTATCGACTATATGACCTGTTTCTACAGCTATGGTTACACAAATTTGATTAACACCCCTACACGTTGTACTGACCACGGCTCGCATTCCTTACTTGATCACATTCTCTCCAATGTTCCCACCGCTCCTCAGGCTGGCACGATAGAGTGTGATATCACTGATCATTTTCCGGTATTTCTTTGTGCACTATCACCTCATGGTATTAACCACAAGTCTACACAGAAATTAGTTTTCAATAGTGATAAATACATTGAAACCATATCTAATACCGATCCTTCATTCATTTTTAGTATCTCGAATCCAGAAGTGGCTCTTCCCGAGCTGTCGACTATAATCGTATCAGCAAATTATAAATGCTCGTCTCTTCGTTCATCCTCGCGAAAGTATGATATCCCTCTTTCCCCATGGATAACTACTGCTCTCTTAAACTCACTGCGGAAAAAAGAAAACATGTATAAGAAAACTAAATGCCAGCCATTTAATCTTCGTCTTAAATCGCGATACATCATGTATTCTAGTATACTATCATCTCTTCTAAAAAGAGCTAAACGAAGCTATTACAAAAACCAATTATCCAAGCAATCTAATAATTCTAAACGAAAATGGCAGCTTCTTGATGAATATTTTAACATTGGAAAGTCACCCAATGTAGTTAAATCTATTTTCCACGACGGGGTTCTTTTAACTAATCCTGAAGTAATACCGAACAGATTTTGTAATTAATTTTTAACTCACCTTATTATCCTTCCTCTTCTTTGTGCACACCTTCTCTTGAGCATTGCCCCCATTCCTTCTTTCTTACCCCCACTTGCCAGAAGAAATTATATCCGTAATTAATAACTTAAAGATGACCGGTCCCGGAATTGACAACATCCATGGAAAACACGTGAAAATTATCCGAAATATGCTCGCACCTGTTCTGACTCACATCTTCAATCTAGTTTTTTTTTAATGGCTGTTATCCGTGGCAGCTCAAGATAGCGAAAATAATACCAGTGTTCAAAAAAGGCGATCCCGCTATACCAAATAATTATCGACCAATTGCCATTCTTCCTTTTTTTGCAAAATTTTAAAAAAATTATTTGAAATAAGGCTGTCAGGATATATTGCAAAATACAACATATTGACTGATACTCAACACGGTTTTCGACGCGGACTATCTACAGATACAGCTATAGCTTCTCTCATAGATTATATCAGGCTTGCTATCGATAAAGGAAAGTTGTCAGGCGCAGTTTTCATTGATTTTAGCAAAGCATTTGATTCCATCGATCACTCCATCTTGTTTCAGAAACTTGAGTTGTACGGCATATCAAGACCTCCACTAATGCTTTTGAAGAGCTTTCTTCGTGACCGAGAGCACATAGTCTGTATTAATAACCATGCATCTAATAAAGCTCTCAATAATATTGGGGTTCCACAGGGTTCTATTCTTGGCCCTGTATTGTTTTTAATCTACATTAACGATTTACCATCCCGTTTCAGGCATTGTCCATCTGTTTTAAGCATTGTAATAGTATTATATACGCAGATGACTCTACTATGTTAACGTCGCACCATGACATTTACCAGCTCATAACTAACCTTCAAAATGACATTAATTCTCTTGAGCATTGGTGCCATATTACCCGCCTTACTGTGAATGTTACTAAGACTTGCTTTCAGATTTTTCATTCCCCTCAGAAGCCATTGACCGTCTCACCACTGCTGTACTTCAATTCCTCTGCCATCACGTCGCAAGACCGAATTTTGTTTCTAGGTGTTCTTATTGACCCTCACCTAAAATTCCATTATCATATTGCGGAAACTTGCAAGAAAATTTCATTTGGGTTACGCGCAGTAATCAAAGCCCGATCCTTCTCCCCAATCCACACGTTACTATAACTTTACTACACTTTAATCCATAGCCACTTAAACTACGGCATTTCATCCTGGCTTAACGCCTATCATGTCCATCTCTGGCCATTATTAAAACTGCAAAAGCAAGCCATACGCATCATAACCTCTTCCCCTCGAATGCCACCGTCGCACATTTTATTCATGAATTTTAATGTATACCCCTTTCGGTCCTTTATCTTTATAATATCGGTGTTCTATTCTTTAATATTCTTCAGCATCAGTTCCCATTTAGCATTTTTTCTCCCGGCATGATCAAAAGCAACAGCGTTACACGGTTCGCTCTACATAATTTTCTACTACCTAAGGTCAGTACTAACTACGGGAAACAAGGCCTTCAATTTTCGTCCATACCCTTCTGGAATTCTTCGAATTTCGACATTAAGCAAACTAATACACTTTCTTTGCTCAAGTTGAAATTAAAAATTTTCTTCTTAATTTGTGATTTCTTTATTTACCTTTTGTGTCGCGGAATTCATAAGTGTTTTTGTACTTTTTTCTGTATTCTGTTTTTGTATCTAAATCTGTTGCCATTGCACTCTTTACTATGTATTTCGTTATTTATTTTCAGTGTTGCTTCGTAAATTTTCTTACAATATTATTATCCTTAATGTTGCCTATCAAATTCTATTACCATGGGAGGTCCCACCTGCGGTCTTGTACCATGGGACCTCTCGCTGTATATTATTGTACCTTGTATTTTGATGAAAAAATAAATTTTCAACTTCAACTTCAACACTATTCGCGGAAATATTTCTTAACTTAGGTGCGCATGTACGTCCCAGTATTCAGATATTATGCACAGTGTCACCGCTTTCGCCCTAATACACACAGGCGGTTGCATCACTTTTAAAATCCAGGTATCAATTCAAATATTCATGACCGTGGGAGCTGTGCTAAACCAGAAAAGACTGACATTTCATTTGGTCGTCGTCAAGTAGCTTCAAAAATGGTGATATACGTTTATTATTTTTTGCCATGTCAAACCATGTCTAACATAATACAGTTCGCATCGATATGCATATCGATGTGCACTTTCTGTGCAAATTCGTGTTAAGAAAATTCCTAATTTCGCGAATTGCCAACCACATTATATATTTTTACTTTTTTTTTAGGTTTGATGCTTGCTATCAATGTTTTTCATAAGTTACAATTTTAATTTTGCAAATGAATGAAAGCAGCAAAGAACTATATTAAATAAAACAAAATAACTTTCATAACACACCCAATGAGAAAACAAAACTTTGAGAAAGAAAAAAAGCCGGCTCGTGCCGACGTACTTCTTTTATGCTCGAACGGGTGAATTAGCTGCAGATTCACATTGCTAAAGGTCTCTTGCAGCAGTTATCATTATACGATATTAGGGAGAAAAATTTCAGACACTTAATCAGGTTATGCGTTGAGAATGTACTAGCGTAAATTGTGAAGTCCGCCCTGTTTGCGTTTCCTCCTCCGCCATTGCTGCTCGCCGAATGTGTTGACCGTGTTCCCTCCCCCCCCCCCCCCCCCCCCCCATGTTTTTCCTGTCCCCCCCCCCCCCCCCCCCCCCCCCCCCCCTTCCTTCTTGCCAACTGCCGCGGAACCGACCACTGCCCTCGTTTATACTAAGAAATAAACGCGACTAGAAACACGTCCATATCAAGCGGATTTATGATGTCAGACATCCTGGTGTGCAATCAGGGCTTAGAAATATCACATGTCCACGTGACGTGTTCATAGTCTCGACAAATCAGTCAATTTTGTGAGTAATTACTCCGATATTTATTTAGCCACGCCATATCTTTGTGTAGTTAATCTTCTAATGCTCCTGCATTGCGCAAGATTTTGAGCAGCTATTACAAGCAATCTAAAATTTAGGGATGCATTACGGTTTTCTGTAAAAGACAGGAACCAACCCTAGAGTTTGATTCAAGACAGCGAGAGTACCTAATACTTATTCGTGCTCATATTGTCCAGGAACTGCTCAAAAACGTCTCTACGCAAGCCCCAATATACACGCACTTCAGGAATACGTGGCAGACAAAACAAGGTTTATTGACTCCATTTTATAAACAAATTTTCAAGGCTATAACTGAGATTGCTCTTTTAGCCCAAAATATGAGTGTGTCTGTACCAATCTTGTTTCTAAAAGCTTATCTTAGCACACACGCTATTAATTGCAAGCGCATAGTGTCAGAACTAGCGGTCCCTACCTTCTGTGGGTAGCTGGGTAATGCTGCAGTAAAACAAAAATGAAAACAAAACGAATGCCATTTTAGAGCTTTTTGTAAAATAATGTTTTCGGGGCCTTTCTATAGTAGACACGAAAAACAGGGTTAATACTTTGTGAGTGATAAGAAAGCAGAAAGAAAGCCATAAGTATACCTAGAAATACGAAAACTGATTACAGATGTGTATATAGATTTTCAAAGATACAGCATTTAAAGAAAGGCCCACTGCTACCCGGATAGAGACTAGAATGGTGAAATGGCTGTAGCGCCCTTTGCTGGCGAGACGCCGATCACCATGGCGCCAAAACAGAGTTAATGAACAGCGCCGAAACGGAAACGGGAATTAAGGCGAACCGAAGGAGAACACAAGAAAAAGGCCAGGCCAGAAAAAAATATTTATTTGCCTAAGAAGTTTCTGAGAAAATTATAGTTTTCCTTTGTATCCATGCGGCTGCGCCTAGGTGGATACCTCAAATAACTTTCGTGGGTCATCCCCACGTACTTATATGCTGCGCTGCCACTGGTGCAGCGCATTCGCTAAGAACCTGCCTGGTCCTTTGGTGGGCGAAGGAAATGTGCTGCAGAGCTATGGAATCTACGCTGACTCCTGCGGTCGGAGCAGTGCACGTGTGCACCCGGCGAAATTTGATGAGTGTAGCTACAGGGCCTTGTGAGCTGTGCCATCATTAGAGCATGCTCAAGGCGATCAAAAGTACAATTCCCGTGGCGGCATCAGTTGACCTAGGCAGTAAGGCTGCGGGTGGCATATCCTTCGTAGCGAAGTCGATGATGAAAACGACTGGCAATCATGTTACACTTCCAGAGAGGCATCAAAAATCGATTAGACAGATGCAAAATGAGAGGTTGAAAGGCGATAAGGCAGAACATAAACGGTTGGAATGGACAATAAACGGAACAGCAACTGCACTTGTCTACGTGTGCGTAAGAACGTACTGTGGCGTGCTAGCTGTGCCATCGCGTGACTTGCGCTAGAGTAATTAAACGATTCCGCCTAGTACTATCTACACTGGTAATAAACCCATTTATTCCCGACAGCTACTATCAACAACGGGAGAGACAGTATTTGCGCAAATGTCCTTTGGCTGCATTATTTGCCATACTTTGCAAATTAGCTTAGCGAGCAGGATCCTATTCATGGATCTTTGAGGGACATAGTGGTGAGACAGCATGTTTTGCTATGATGCAGAAATTGCCTGCAGCTCGTGTCAGTCACGCAATATCTGCTCTTTACTTCTGTTTACATTTCATCTGAATGAGTAATCATCTTTGCGGAACCTGTCAGTAGCAGACCACTTGCCGTCCAAAATGGAAGACGTTCTTTCAATCCCAGCCCTATTTTGGCCACTCATTACTGTAGACGCACGAATTTCCCGCTGAACTGACGTCGCATTTTGACGGCACCAACATTGTAGTGGAAGGACGTATAGACCACATACCCTGAATGAGTAACAGCGCTACACCAGCAGGATTCCACATTCCTAAAACAATTCCCGACGAGGTCGTCTAACGACAGAGTCACGGCGGGCTACGCGCGCTCTGTAGCTCTAATAGCTGCGAGTCAGAAGACGAGAACTCGCTGAAGATGATGGTTAGTTTTACTCCCGCTGCCGGCCGCTTACCGACCGGTTTTCATAAATGGGTAAAGCCACCATTCAGAATGGTGCTGTAATTCCTAGGGTTCATTGCATGCGGATGCAGCCCACGACTTTAAGTTCACTCACTCATTGCTTTGAAGACACACCAAGAAAGGAAGGTCCACCAAATAAACACCGCATACTTAAGTTCCTGACAGCGAATGTGCGGAAAACCGCTATATCGACAACTCGTTTTGCAAAATCTTGTACCCATTGAAAAATCAGTGGATTACCGACTGCATCAGGGATCGAACCTGCTATCTGCAGAATGAAAGGCGTATGCTCTGCCAAAAAAAAAAAAAAAAAAAAACGTTCTCTAAATTTTTTTATACATAATATTTATTACACGCAGCTAACTACAGTTAGGGGCTATATGTTGCCGCGAACCATTCAAAGTTTTGCTAGTTGTGTTTCAGCAGCCGCCGGCATAAGGACGTATCACTGTGATTGGGTGCGAATACCAATTTTGTGCAATTTGTTTGTTCAGGCTCAGTGTCGCGCAAAGTGCCTTTACCACTTTCTCTGTGATTAGGCTTTATGATCACAGGCAAACACAAGTGCTTTTGTAATGATCCAGAGTTTCAAGTTATCTCTAGGCTGGTTATCTAGATGTTTCTGCGGCGACTTTAAAATGAGCACTTCTAACTGAAGAGGCATTCGTAGATCGATAACTGCCGAGCACGCTTCCTGCTATTGCCGCCGCCGATTGATTTGTCCTTTTGCAGACGCAACACAGCCAAACAAATGGTCCAATTGAGCGCAAATCTAGACTTCTCATATGTCGCGAATGGAATTCTCCCCACTATGTGACAATGTTGCTGCGATTCATTGAACGCTTATAGTTTTTTTTTTTTTTTTTTTTTTAACATCCGCTGGCATGCGGCCATATGACCGCAAGTGTAGAGTGCGAATGGATTGTTCGCGTTTTGTATTTTTGACGCTTGGTATCTCAAGACGCAGCTAGTAACAAATTTCTTTGTCGTGAAAGGTGCGCCGGCATGTCTCTAGAATGATTCAAGGCAGTCGCGTCTGTTTTTAAATTGTTCAAGTTCATTCTTGTCTCCTTTGCTGCTTTATCTAGATGTTTCTTCGCTGAGTTTATACTGAGAACTGAGGAGCGCAGCAGCCATTCATAGTTCGATGTCCGAAGAGCACGATTGCTGCTATCGACGTCGCCGTGTTGCTTAATTCTTTTGCGGGCTCAAGTCAGCCCCAATAAAGAGTTTCAGTACAACGCTAGTTCATTCGTCTTTCGACAGTGGCATTGTGACCACTACGTGGCATCCGGTGGAAGTGCAAAACACCGGCAACCGTAGAGGCATAATTTCGTTAACATGACGTGTAATCGAATATGGCACCCGCCGAACATATACCGCCAGTGGTTTTCTTTCAGCCCCTCGAGCGCGCCCCATCCTGCAAAGACGGCCAGACGAAGATAAGAATATTGACATTGCCACATCAAAGGCATGGCATCAATCAACGCTTGAAACTAAGACGCCAGGCTGAGAGAAGTGTACTTTGTGCTCCAGGGATCTTCCCACGTACATGGTCCGAAAATTAGGAAGCTTCATTGAAAATTTGGTAAACGTTAACGGTTATCTTGGTCTTTACTAGCACTGTCAGAACCGAGAACCCCGAGTCCTATCCTCCAGTCGAGGTTACAGCTCATTATTAGCCGTGCTGGTCTTCATCGAGGAAAGGAAACGACTTTTTCGCCGCGCCAACCCAAAAGTGACCTAAAATCAGAAAGTGTATTTGTTAATGCGAGGTGTGAAATACCTTTTTGCGGCCTGGTTAGAAATCCCCTAACAATGGCCGAATTTAAAAGGGAAGCGTCCCCCATCGCGATGACTATGAATTCCCCGCACGTGTCAATACGACCGACCACTTGAGGATGTAAGCGCAAGCCCCTACGACGGATCGTTAGCTGGCGGAGAAAGCCTGTGAGGCCTTATCCACGAGGTTGTTCGGGAGGAACTGCTTCGCATGCTACTGTCATGCTAACCTCCCCACGTTGTGGTGCTCACGAACACCCTCAGTCATGAAGTGCAGCAGGCACATGGCACCACTGTCTTGGCGGAAACAACGCAACAACCACAGGCATGAACTACGCCACCGCTTTATGTAGTCGGCCACCTTAACGACAGATGCCAAGCTCTCGTGTTCTCTAACCTGTTCGTGAAGACCGCCCCTTGATCCCTGCTTGACCAGCCAACCAGCGACATCCAAGCCCCACTGAGTGCGACGCCTGAAGTACTGCAAAAAAACAAAAAAAGAAACAAACACTCGCTATGTTTTTACTGTAATGAGGCCGGCCACATTCTACTCCACTGCCCGCACAGACTCATTGGCCGCTGCATTCGGCGTCCAACGACGTCGCCCTGGCGACACGCGATCACATGAAACCGACGGCTTCTTGAGCATCCTCATCAATATCTATCTCAGTGCGCATCGGATAATCACAGGCCTTCGCTCAAAATTCACCAAGCTTACGATGGACAAATTCGTACCTGTTGCTTCAACTTCGACGCATCACCTTGCTTTAAACGACCTCAACGAAGAATCGGGCTCGCCACCTCGTTCATGCGTCGTCCTATACGTGGGTACCGTAGACATCAAAACAACGTAATTTAACGTGAAAAGAAACACCCAGCTCCTTTAGGATCGTGGGCACGTTTAAAAAACGGCATCTGAAAAAGGGAGCGACGACCGCTTTCTTCGACGAGCTAGCGAACAGCCTAGATATGTGGGTACTGCGCAGCTAACCAGCAGCCGATGCATCCAACCTAGGCAAGCATCTTACGTTTGGCATCAACCGAGAACTTTCCCGAGGATGACGAGGATGAATTCGCACTCTTCTTGAATTTACAGTGATCGCCCTTTGTCAGCATCGAAGGTGCGACAACTTCGGTTAGCAAAGCACTGCATTAGCCCGGACGAACATGCCTTATCACCTTTTTAAAATCAAATATCGTCTATTGCCGCAAAAATGCTTGGCCGCCAGCGATAAATTTAGACTAAATGCTCGCGGCGACTTCATCTAGCCTTCGAAGAGCTCTTGCGGGGCACCAGTCGTTATCGTGAAGAATAAAGACAGCACACTCTGCTTGTGCTTCGATTATTTCCATTCAACAATGTAAAGAAAAAAAGATTTAGACCCTCTCCCCCGCACTGAAAACATACCAGACCAATTCTCCAAGGCTAAGGACTTATCGTCAAAGGTCGATGAAAGAAATCTCGAGAAGACAGCGTTCATCACTCCAGACGGCCCTTTCGAGTTCCAGGTGATGCAGCTTGGCATGTACTTCGCACCAGCGATGTTGAAGAGTGATCGGTACTGTGCTGGCAGGCTTGAAGTAGCAGATATATCTGGCATAATTAGACGACGTCGTCGTCTTCTTTTCGAACTTTGAAGATTATTTTGAAAAGGCTGCACGCAGTGCACCCGCCATAAAATCATCACGGATAACATTGGAAACAGGAAAGTGCACTTCGCTTACAAGGAGCTGTTGTTCGGGGTCTACATTGTAAGCAAAGACAGAGTTCTTCTAAACCTAAAGAAAGCAGCTGCGATCGCGTAGTTTCCACAGCAAGGTCAAAAGAAAGTGGTGCGCCGATTCCTTGTACTGTGCGCATATTACTGGCGCTTTGTGAGGAACTATTCGCGCATCACCGAGCCCTTGACGGGCCATGTCAATGAGAAGCGCCACAAGATGCCGGCCAAGCACCTAAAAGCCACTGACAGTCTCCTCATCTCCTCGGACACCTCGATGAAAACGCCCAGACTGAAAGTCATACCAACGCAAGCAGCGGGGGCGTAGGCGCGTATTTTTTCAAAAAAGAGCGGATTGGAAAAACGTATTGCTTGCGCTAGCAGGTCCCTCTCAGAAGCCGAAGCAAATTACTTGACGACCGAGAAGTGCCTTACGATCATAAAGGCCACGTCGAAGTTCGAATCATACCCTTATGATGAGCCACTCAAGGTATTAAGGGATCACCATGCACTGTGCTGGCTCGCTTATTTGAAACGCCCATCCGACCGCCTTGTTCGATAGAGCTTACGTATTAAATAATTGAATATCAGGTTGTCTACAAGTCTGACCGCAAGCACTCCTACGCAGACTGCTTATCACGGGTTCCCACTGACGCACCGCCAAAAGGAGTCGACGAAGACGGATTCTTGGGTCCGACAAGCGCCAGTAGTTTCGCAACCAGTTCGCAACTCACTTGTAAGAACTAGCCGATCATCCGGCCCTCCCGGTCTTTTCAGACGTCATTATTTGTCGTTCGCGTTAAGATATAATGTCTCGGGGAAGAACATTAAGGGCATTAAGCTGGCGTGGCATGATGAGCCAACAGCAGGGCATTTCAGGCTTGTGCGAACGTTGCATCGAATTCAGGAGAAGTATTATTCCCACAGTTACCTGCCGACGTAGCTCATTGTGAAAACGTTTCGTCAGTGTCAGCGACGCAAGGTACCCCCGATGACATCTTACGGGCTACTGAACCCGATACCGCCTTGGAAAGCCCTTCAACAAATAGGAATAGAGCTCAGCAACCCTTTCGAAACTTCTTAAACGAGTAACAAGTGTATCATCTTGGCCGCCCATTACATGACCCAATACGCCATTGCGAAAGGCCTGCTCCTAATATATTCAATAAATTGTCCTGCGACACGGCGCCCCTGCTGTGTTTTTAACAGATAGAATAGCATTTACGGCTGAGCTGACGCTTGCCATATCAGCCTACAGTCATACAAGCCACTGAAGTGCTACAACATCGTATCATTCGCAGAACAGAACTACATAAAGTCTGAGCAAGACCATCGCAGGCCCGATTCTCATGTACGTTGATGCTAAACACAGTAACTAGGACAACATCCTGCCCTATGTGACCTTTGCCTAGAATGCCGAAGTCCAGGACACTACCAAGTCAACCCCGTTCCATCTTTTGTATGGCAGGCAGCCTACGCCCACACTCGACGCAATGCTTCCGAATTTCACAGACGAGGCCAACATCGACATCGCCTCCTACCTTCACCACGCAGATAAAAAATGAGTTCTCGCTCGGCTGCGCACTGAAAACCAGGATCTTAGTGATACACGACGCTACAAATTGCGACAATGCGACGCAGCGTAAAAGCCGGCAACGAAGTCTGGTTTCGGACGCCGATTCAACGTCGAAGTTGGAAGTTGTCACGCCAATACTTCTGGCCATGCCAATTCATCAGCCGCGTCGGACAACTACTCTATGAATTTATTCCCAGCAATGCTGGGGAAATCGTACGCGTTGAATGTCTTTAACCGTTATTGCACGCATTAAAGAACCCGGGATATTTAATCTTCTATTTTATATGTTTACCCTTCTGTGTTTATTTTGGGAGCATCGCGGCATGTCTTTTTAGGAAGAGAAGTAGGGGGGGGGGGGGGGGGGTACTGTCTCAAATAAATGAAAGCATATTTTTGGGGTTTTTTTTTTTCGTTCCTGAACAGACACCGGCATAGGCCATATCACTGTCATTGTAATGTACGAAAGGATGATGCGCTCTTTGTTACGTTTTGTATCGCGAGACGCCGGTTTATCATTTTCTTTTTTTAATAACGTTGTTTATTGCCTCAGGGCATAATGGAATATTTTAAAAAAATTTAAAGGGGTATTAAATGAAAGAAAAAAGGTTGGCTGTTCTAATAAAGTTCAAGAGAGAGCGATGATAAGGTTCTTGCGTTGCAGCAATATACGAAGTTGAGTTGTTCGGCGAAAGGCCCCCTGCCGTCAGGTGCTGAATTCTCGTCGGCTTCAATGCCAGGCAAACCAACAACAAGTGGTGAATATCTGCCTCAATATTTTGTGACTTGCAGACAGGACATTCTTGCCGTCTGCACGAAGCATCGAAGCGAAGTGGCTTCTCGGGGTTTAGTCAGAGCTCCTGCAATAACTGTGACCCACCTGTGAACTGTCGAATAAACGCCTACGAATAAATGCTTGGAAGCCTAAGAATTCAGCCCTAAATTTTGCGAAGGGTGTATTTTTAGACTCATATATTTTTCTTGCACAACATTCGCAATTCAATGTAAAAAAAAAAAGACCCTTGCCTTGTCTTCTACGATTCAAAAAAACACACCAATGACGGCACATAGATGAATCAAGGTTGACACCTCAAGGCAAGGATGACAGAAAGATACTGTACTGCCTAAAAAGCAATAAAAAAGTTGGTTGCTGTTATTAGCATCGAATACTAAAATACACTACGATAGATGTTAAGATCCAATGCTTCTGAAGTAGTCCTCACAAGCTCCATTTGAAGTGCGAACAGTAAGAAAAACGCTAAAAAGTTGTTCTAAGTGTACGTAGTTACTGAAAATGAGTATGCTTTCCTAGTAATGCGAAGCGCTTTAACCATCCTAGCTGCAAAGTGTGGTAATGTGATGAACAGCTATATTAGCCAGTATATAATGCTTTCAAACTTTTCAAGCAGTGTCATATTAGTTTGAATCGTTATATTTCCTTTGCGAAACGTTCCTTCTCCGAGAGAAATTGGATGTAATAAAAAAGGGACGTATTAGCTGAAAAAGTTGAAGTGTATGCAAGACAAATAAGCAGGCACAAATGCTGGTTGTTTTACATCTAGAAATGTGTCACTTTGAGACCGCTAAAAGGGCGGAAGTACCATTTAGCTAGAAAGAAATTTAAGACAAATGCAACACTCAGTATATATTGAAGAAATAGTGGATTAACATACAAGATATAAAAATGGCAACGTACGTTTCTGCGTTCATGACCCAATAAAGGAATGTTTGCTTAAATACAATTTTATTATAGTAAACAGTCTCATATCACAACATAAGAATGAATATGTTATGTTTATGAGGTTTAACGCCCAAAAGAGACTCAGGCTATGAGAGACGCCATAGTAGAATGGTTCCGGAGCTTTGGACCACCTGGGGTTCTTTAACGTGCACTGACATCGAGCAGCGAACGGGAGAATAGCTTTTCGTTTCCATCAACCTGGATTTGATACACGAATTAAAAACAATTAGTCGTGGTTTAACTCTGGTTAACCCTAGTTTAATTGCGATAGCAACGGCGGAAGTTTCTTTTACCTGCTACAATATTCCCCTATCACGCCCTATCAATGTAAGGTGATACATTATTAAGGACACTTAAGCTCATCCTTTAAGAGAATGAGGCGAGAGCGTAAGTTACCAGCCTTCTTCTTCTTTTGCTCCTTCTTCTCCTCCTCCTCGGCTGTTCAAGGTCAAGCGTGACCTCCGCTAGGACCACGCGACGGCTCGAAACATGGCGCAGTGTTGCTATTGCAATAAAAGTCGGAAATTAAAAATCAGGTGAACAGACACAGCGACTTCTCATTTGTCAGTTCCTGGTTCAAAAAAGAACAGAATTCTAGGCCGCGCACTGGCTATGACGGACGACGCAACTTTCGTCAATGTTCGATTAATATATTTTTTTTTTTTTTGTTATACTCTAAAGGTATACGGTTCAGTATAGAGGGGCGAAGTATTGAGGTCCTGAACCTTAGTCACCATTTTCCACGGTCACAATCTGTAAAAGGGTACATAAAGACGTAAAACTGTTTTATGCCTTGCACCGTCAGTTACAGAGGCACATTCATCCCATTCAGGGATAAAAATATGCAAAGCTTTCCAGCACTACGTGCTCTGAGACGCATTCGATGATCAAAAGTTTGTTTCTTAGAGCTACTTCTTTTTCGTATTTCTAATTCTTACAACACTGTGAGAGGGCTGTTCATTTTTATCGATCTGGACCGTATGCACCATGAAGGATAGGAACAACAACGACGGCTTCTTTGTGGTGAGCGAGCGGAGGCGGGAACAAGACGCAGGTAGCTGAGAGGAAGCGGTCGGCGTATGTTTTTACTTGAAAGCCATGTTGAGCTACTACGAAGGAACAGGCGGATACATGTCTGCGCACGGCACGTGGAGGCCATTAGAGGTACATCAACGAGACGAGGTAACAAAATAATATTCGGGATTACCGTTCGCATTATTCGCAGTTATAAAAATACAATAGAATACAACATATGGCAGGTCATTGATTTTAACGTGATCGATATTTTTTGCGCAGGCAACGCGAGAATTTATTGAAGTCAAACTACGCTTGCAGGAGGATAGCGGATTGAAATGTTACTCTTCTTTCGACCTTTGGCACACAATGACTGCAACAGATGCGTGCAACAATTTATGACGGATAAATGGCTGTGCATACTGTGTGCTGTTATGTAGAAAGAAGACGGGAAACGTTTTCGTATCCCGCGCTACTCCTTGTTTTATCGCAATCCTTCTGAGCTTACGGATAGTAAACGACGTTGCGTTGTTTCTAACGGAAAGGCGTACCAGCACATTTCGCTTTTCCATGATGTGGCCACTGCAAACTTAATCTTGATTCCTAAGATTTCATAAACACATCCTGTGAACAATCCCGTTGCGGCAGTGCAGTAGCTAGGGTGCTCGACCGCTATCCTCAAAAATGAGGGATCAAGTCCCTGCCGCGGCGGCCGCTTTTAGATGCAGGAGATAAGCAAGACGTTTGTGTGCTGTGTGATGTGAGCTCGCGTTAAAGAACTTCAGTTGGTCGGAATTTCCGAAGCCCTCCACTAGGGTCTCTCTCATAGCCTGAGTCGCTTTGGGACCTTAAACCCCACGTACCAAAGCAGGACACATATGCGGGGGGTAGTATCAAGAAAATGATTTTCTAAATAAATATTGTCACGTACACGGTGACTAAGGATACCAATGATAGCAGGGGGTAGCCCAGACACAAGAACACAGCAGCACAGACGCAAACGTGCAAGCGACACTTTGTCGTCCTCTTCAACTTCGTCCTCCTTTCACACCTCAGTCATGCGCCACCTGGCAACGCTTGGTGGCATTACCCCCTCCCTCCGAAAAAAAAATGAGAAGGGCCAGTAAAAATGGTGTGAAAAGCAAGAGAGTGGTCACAGCGGGTGGCCATACGCTATCGGTGGTAGTACGGCTTCAGTCGCACAATGTGCACAATGTCCGAGCTGTGCTTTCGACGTTTTGGTTGTGTGGCACCGTCTGGGATAACTTCATAACTAAGGTCACTCACACGGCGCAACACTTTGTACGGCCCGAAGTAGCGGGAAAGGAGTTTCTCTGACAAGCCTGGACGGCGAACTGGTGTCCATACCCAGACTTGATCTCCAGGCTTGTAGTCAACCTGGCGGTGCCGGAGGTTGTAACGGTGCGCGTCAGTGGTCTGCTGCTGCCCAATGTGCACACGGGCGAGCTGGCGGACTTCCTCAGCGCGGATGGCATATTGCTGGGCATCTGAGGATAGCTGGTCATCATCTGGGCACGGGAGCATGGAATCGAGCATGCTCTGAACTTCGCGTCCGTAAACAAGTCGAAATGGTGTGAAGCGCGTTGTCTCTTGTAAGGCTGTATTATACGCAAATGTAACGTACGGCAGCACCTCGTCCCAGGTCTTGTGCTGCACATCGACGTACATTGCCAACATGTCCGCAATCGTCTTATTCAATCTTTCTGTAAGGCCATTGCTTTGTGGATGGTACGCTGTGGTTTTGCGATGGGTCGTGCAACTCAGCTCAAATATGCGGTCGATCAGCTGTGATGTGAAAGCTGTCCCTCTGTCGGTAATGACGTAGGAAGGGGCGCCATGCCGCAAGACTATGTTGTGCATGAAAAACTCTGCTACTTCGGAAGCTGTGGCATGAGGGATTGCCTTTGTCTCAGCGTATCGAGTCAGGTAGTCAGTAGCGACTACTATCCATTTGTTTCCGGCCTGCGACAAAGGGAAAGGGCCAAGGAGATCCATTCCAATTTGGTCGAACGGAATGCGGGGTACTTTAACGGGCTTGAGAAATCCGGCAGGCTTCTGGGCCGGTGTTTTACGGCGCTGGCATTCGCGACAGCTTCGTACATAGCGTTTCACTGCTGCGGAAAGTCCTGGCCAGTAATACATGTTGCGCACTCGAGCAAGAGTCCGTGAGCAACCCAAATGACCAGACGTTGGTTCATCATGGCAAGCAAGGAGAATATCCTCACGGAGCTCGCATGGCACTACCAGAAGGTAAGTTCTGTCTTGGCTCTGGGAGTTTCTTTTATACAATACGCCTTGCCGTATGCAGAAGGAACCAAGGTGCCGAGATAGGTGTCGAGGCAGAATCGTATCACGCCCTTCCAGATAATCGATGAGTGGAAGGATGTCTGGATCAGCTCTTTGTCGATCCCGGAGCTCAGATGCGCTGAGGGCTCCTAGAAAACCGCTATCGTCATCGGCTGTAGTATCGCCAGTGTCAACGGGTGCTCGTGACAGCGTGTCGGCGTCTTCGTGTTTGCGGCCGGACTTGTAAACAATGGTTATGTCAAACTCCTGAAGACGTAAACTCCAGCGTGCAAGTCGTCCAGATGGGTCTCGCAGATTTGCCAGCCAGCACAAACAATGATGGTCGGTGACGACTTTAAATGGCCGGCCGTAAAGATAGGGACGAAACTTCATAGTAGCCCATACGACCGCCAGGCATTCCTTTTCTGAGGTGGAATAGTTCATTTCGGCACGAGAGAGAGTGCGGCTGGCATAGGCTATTACTCGCTCAAACCCGTCTTGATGCTGAACAAGGACCGCGCCAAGACCGATACTACTGGCGTCAGTGTGTACCTCAGTGTCAGCCGCTTCATCGAAGTGCGCCAGAACAGGGGATGTTTGAAGGCGCTCACGAAGCAAAGAGAAGGCCATCTGCTGCTCAGAGTTCCACACAAAGGAGGTGTCCTTCCTTGTAAGGCGCGTCAGAGGTTCTGCGATCTGAGAAAAGTCCGCAATGAAACGCCGATAATATGCGCACAGGCCGAGGAAGCGCTGAACAGCCTTCTTATTAGCTGGAACGGGAAATCGTGCGACGGCAGCAGTCTTATCGGGATCCGGGCGCACCCCATCAGCGCTTACAACATGGCCGAGGAACTTGAGTTCTGTATACCCAAAGTGGCATTTCTGGGGCTTCAGCGTGAGATCAGCAGAACGGAGGGCTTCCAGGACAGCTCGAAGGCGTTCGAGGTGTTGATCAAACGTTTCGGAAAAAACAACTACATCGTCCAAGTACACAAGACAGATCTGCCACTTGAGGCCAGTGAGGACGGTGTCCATCATCCTTTGGAATGTAGCTGGGGCAGAGCACAATCCAAATGGGAGAACTTTGAATTCATATAGGCCATCTGGAGTGACAAATGCGGTTTTTTCTCGGTCTCTTTCGTCTACTTCGATTTGCCAATAGCCGCTTTTTAAATCAATAGATGAAAAATACTTCGCACGTCGCAATCTGTCCAGTGAGTCATCGATGCGCGGCAACGGGTATACATCTTTCTTTGTCACATTATTCAATTTCCGATAGTCGACGCAAAATCGAAGAGTGCCGTCTTTCTTTTTGACAAGGACTACTGGTGAAGACCACGGACTTTGTGAAGGCTGCACAACACCATCATCCAGCATCTCCTGAACTTGCGTCTGGATCACTTCTCGTTCTTTGGCAGACACACGATAAGGCTGCTGTCGTATTGGGCGAGCGTCGTCATAAGTAATGATGCGATGTTGTGTGATGGGCGTTTGACGAACCTTCGAGGAAGAAGCAAAGCAGTGCTTGAAGTCTAGTAGCAGTTGCTCTAAAGCCCGCCGTTTCTCCTTTGACAAGTGACAGTTAATGTCGATGTTGTAAAGAGATGGCTCGTTAGTTTCTACTGCCGTGGATGCAAAACAGACCGGATCGTGCGCAACATGGTCAGCAAAAGCGATAGCAGTCCCCGGGAACAAGTGTCGGTACTCATTAGAAAAATTTGTGACAAGGAGTGCAGCCCGGCCATTGTGAAACGACAATAAACTTCGGGGAGCGCAAATGCCATGAGCAAGCAGGAGTGTATGGTTCGCCTCCGCTACAGCATCACCGGTACGGAAATCGTCACAGGTAACTTCCACAAGAGCACTGCTTCGCGGCGGCAGCGAGACGCTCTCAGCGGAAACACGAAGTGCGTTATTGCAAGGACTGCTACTATCTTGTTCGGTAGATTGTCCCATCGAAAACGTGACGAGTCTATTTCGCAGGTCGATAACTGCTCCGTACTCCCGCAGAAAGTCAATGCCGAGGATAAGGTCACGGGAGCAGTCACTTAAAACAACGCAACTAACGACGAACGTACGTCCGTTAATCTGAATGCGAGCCGTGCACATCCCCTTTGGAGTAACTATATGACCGCCGGCGGTTCGAAGGCACACACCTGGCCAAGCAGTGAGCACCTTCCTCAAAACAGTCGCCATGCGACCACTCAAAATTGAATAATCGGCACCGGTGTCCACTAAAGCATTGACCGTAGTGCGACCGTCTAAAATAACCGGAATGTCCAGAGAAACGCTTTTTGCTTCCCTAGGTGACGGTACCAGCAGCTCGCGGTCGGATCGAAGCGGCGACGACGGGAGGTCTTCAACGCAGCGACTACCAGCGGCCTCGCCCCCGAAGGTCGCTGTTTTCAGTTTTCCCGACCAGGGCTAGACGAGCGGCCTTGGTCCTCTCGCGAGGAACCGTGAGTGAACGAGGAGGAGCGCCTTGGCGAAGGGGAGCGGGGCTGACGCTGCGAACGAGATGAACGCTGCTCCGCCAGGTACTCCTCAATAACTCGGGGCCGTTGACCAAACCGGGGAGGAGGCGAGTCGATGCGGAAGCCGTGGAGACCGAGGCGTCGATACGGACAATCCCGGTAGAGATGTCCTGGTTCACCGCAGTGGAAGCAAAGCGGACGGCGGTCAGGCGTGGGCCAAATGTCGGCTTTGCGTCGGGGCAGCGGGCGATTGTCGAAGTTCTGCACTGGCTGCACCGAGGGCAGCGGAACTGTAGGTGACGCGAGAATGGGCGGTGGTGAAGGGGGAGCCTGACTCTGCAGAACTTCCGCATATGTGGGACGATTGTCGGTCCCCGACAGCAATGGCGGGCTCGGAACTACAGGCGAAAGAGGGCTCTTGAGTGCCTGCCGCACCTCCTCCCGCACTATAGCAGAAACGGAAGATGGTGATTGCT
Organism: Amblyomma maculatum; assembly: GCA_023969395.1. Lineage (NCBI taxonomy): Eukaryota > Metazoa > Arthropoda > Arachnida > Ixodida > Ixodidae > Amblyomma > Amblyomma maculatum. The sequence continues at coordinate 485,930 of JAJIZL010017435.1, forward strand.
GCAGAGGGCTCCAGAACTTGCTTAGTTCTTCGCGCACGACGCTGCGAATCAGTTCGCGCAATGCATCGGGATGCCGCTCTGAAGATGCAAATGATTCCGCGGTTGTGCGTGTATGAAAAGGTCGGTCATAAGCCACGGCACGTTGGTGTAGCACCTTTTCCATTGTGGTGGCCTCCGCAAGGAATCCGTTTACAGTCGAGGGTGGGTTTCGCACAAGGCCTGCGAACAACTGCTCTTTCAAACCCTGCATCAAGTGCCTGACCTTTTTGTCCTCGGACATGGCGGGATCGGCTCGCCTGAAGAGGCGCGTCATGTCCTCGACGTATGCTTGGACACTCTCATTCGGCCTTTGGATGCGAGAGTGAATGGCACGTTCTGCATGCTCGCGACGATCTGCGCTAGTGTAAGCCTCGAGCAGTTGACGACGGAATTCCCGCCACGAAGTTAAAGCTTGCTCTCGGTTCTCGTACCAGATACGGGCGCCGTCCTCAAGGCTGAAGTAGACGTTCCTTAGTTTGGCAGCATCATCCCACTGGTTGAATGCAGCGACACGTTCAAACTGAAGGAACCAATCCTCCACATCCTCAAAGAGGTCCCCATGGAAAGTCTTCGGTACCCGAGGGGCCTGCAAGGTGTAGTTACAGGCCGGTGCGAGGCCCGTCACCTGCTGCGCAGGAGCACTAGATGTCATGGCGGCGGGTGCTGGCTGAAACTCCGGAGACAGTCCCTGGAGCCGTCGACTGGAGCGATGCACGGGGGTGTCCAATGGTACAGGGCTGGCGCGACGTCTTGTAGATGGAGATTCTTGCATAGGCGATCGTTTTTCCCAGCAGCTCCACCAGAATGTCACGTACACGGTGACTAAGGATACCAATGATAGCAGGGGGTAGCCCAGACACAAGAACACAGCAGCACAGACGCAAACGTGCAAGCGACACTTTGTCGTCCTCTTCAACTTCGTCCTCCTTTCACACCTCAGTCATGCGCCACCTGGCAACGCTAGGTGGCAATATTAAGCTACATGTATAAACGAGGCATAAAAATGATTACATACAACAAAACCTGTGTTAGGAGATTGAAAGAAATGACACACACACACACACACACACACACACACACACACACACACACA
>JAJIZL010017435.1:487461-597644 GCA_023969395.1 Amblyomma maculatum
CACACACACACACATACACACACACACACACACACACACACACACACACACACACACACACACACACACTGATCAATGCACGTTAAAGGTGGTTATGTAATCTCACAGTGTGAGTTGTGAGTGGCTGGCTATGAACACTGTGAGATAAAGCTGTCTTTAAAGAGAGTGAGCCAATTCTTCCTTTAACTTTATTAATTTATACTCGCAGTGTAACGACACCCTCCTCGTGAATTATGCGTCCGTCTGCATTATGGTACCGACAAACCGTCTTATAGTTTTTATGCTTTCCTCTTATTTCGTTCACTCTGTTGAAACGAACGTTTCTTAAGACTGTACTATACACAGACCTTAGCGTGTGCTGTATTGAGCTACAAGTGCATCACAACATATTTCTTTTGAAAGAGCCTGTAGCTCTAATGCGAAACACTTCCACAACTTTTGTGACGCACGCGCACGAAATAATAGGAAGCTTCGAATGAATACGCGACAGCAGATTACCATCTAGGACATATATATCAATTAATCATCAATTTTCCCAGCTACTATGAATAGTAATCTCGGCGCTAAATTTACTCGTTTGGTCCTCTCCTCCCACTGACGGCCACGGCACACAAGAATTTGCGCTACGCTCTCACGCTTGCTTCTTTTTTCGGGTGCGAGTGGACAGCGGTGCGACACAACGACGCATGCCCGGGCGTTGCATTGTATCTGACAGATTGCGGCGGCAAAGCCTGTTAAGACGAAAAAAGCATAGAAAAGGCATTGGGGAAAGTACGAACACTCAGCGAAATCTGGCCCCAGGAAATGAAGCATGACTGATACGTTAGTTCACCTATTTCAAATACATGGCACTACCAGCGCTCCCCGCGCGCGTGCGGATGCGGCCTGCACGGACCAAAGCAGATTGCTAAAGGGCATGGCCGCCTATGCGGGCTGTGCTTATGATCATGAGAACAGATAGCGTATGTTTACGGCTCTCTTGGCCTTCGAAGCGGAGCTACTGCAGTTTGTTTCAGGATGGTGAGAAACTTTACCTTGCGAACAGCGCTGCATTTCAAGCAGTTTAGGCTGACCGTGAAGTCTGTCTCCTTAAATTACGCAGCACCTGAACAGGTCCCGGCGCGCACGTCATGTACAAGCTGGCTGTTCTGGACTACCCAGCAGCTTGGAGCAAAGGCAGGGAGAGATATTTGCTTGCCAGTTACGCGGCATTTCAAGCAGTTTATCTCAGCACTCTGACCAAGGCCGATGTCTAAGATCGCATTACTAGGAGCCGAACGCATGCCGAAACTTATAGCCAGCGACATCAACTCGGTGATGGCAAACGACGCAAGGCGCCCCCGAGAGCTGTGGTGCCACAATATTAAAACGGAAAAATAAGATAGCAGTGAAGCAGCAGAAAGTAAATATCATACTTCGCGTATAAATGAATGTAGTTAACGTGTGGTTGACAAAGAAAAACTTTTTACGTTTGATAATAGTATTTTAAATAAGGCCCTGTTTATTCCAAAGGCAGCGCTAACTATTGTTCAAATAGGAAAGAAGAATTTTCTCCCCGCCCTGTGCCCCTCTCCTGACTTCTTGTTCGTTACCTGCTCTCCTATTGGACGAGGCTCCATACGTGACGAAGAACCTGCGCAGCTTTCGCTGTCGCTAAGTTATCGAGGGAAAACGGTGCCATTAGTGAGCGTAGAAACACCGCGACACATGTTCGCTGTGCGTGAGCGTAGGCTTTCTAGATTTTTGAAGACGCGCTCGACGGCAGCATGATAGCGACTTGCTCTGCTGTGCGATGTTCGAATAGCATCGCCAAGGAAGGAAAGCTTTTTGCGGTTCCTCGCGGCAAACGAAACCTCAAGCGGCGAGCGATATGGTCAATAGTACTTGCCAAAGAGCTAGTTGGCTATACGACTCCGAAGACTTCCGGCGCTGCGTGGTTATACACAAAAAAGAATACACAGAAGAGAATTAAACCAGGACGTTAACACAGATGATGCGCTCGCTACCAACTGCCAGTTTTTGTGGTAAGAAGAAGAAGAAAGCTTCACACAAAACGTGAGGTTGAGATATGAAGAAGTAAACAAAAGATTCAGGAAAAATAAACGAAAATAAAATGAAAAAAAAGTTAGACCTAATTTGTCATTATTTTCATTTTATTTTCGTTTATTTTTTCTGAACCTTTTGTTCACTTCTTCTTCATATCGCAACCCCACGTTTTGTGTGAAGCTTTCTTCTTCTTCGTACCACAAAATCTGGCAGTTGGTAGCGAGCGCATCATCTGTGTTAACGTCCTGGTTTGGTTGGTTGGTTTGGTTTGTGGGGTTTAACGTCCCAAAGCAACTCAGGCTATGAGAGACGCCGTAGTGGAGGACTCCGGAAATTTCGACCACCTGGGGTTCTTTAACGTGCACTGACATCGCACAGCACACGGGCGCCTTGCTTTTCGCCTCCATCGAAAAGTGGCCGCCGAGGCCGGGATTCGATCCCGCATCCTTGGGAACAGTAGTCGAGCCCCGTAACCACTGCGCCACCCCGGCGGGGTAACGTCCTGGTTTAATTCTCTTGTGTGTGTATTGTTTTTTGTGTATAACTATGCAGCGCCTGAAGTCTTCGGAGCGATATGGCTCCACCGTATCGGAAGAAAGAAATTTGGCTGCCACCGAGGCAGGCTTTGCAAAATAATTAGATCGCTACTCAACCCATTTGTGTTTACCTGCCCCTGGAAGTCTTTCAGGTCAACGGAAGATTATTACTGACGCCTAGCTTGAACGAAAAACAAAAAGAGCAGCGTGACATTACCGGCCGCATTTTCTCGGGCGGTTTTGATACCTATGAAAGCGAGATTGTTCAAGCGGGCTCGTACTGGACACCGGGTACCTGAACCTGCAGAAAATAATTACAGCAGATTCTTTACTGTTCGCAATATGAATACCAGCATTACTTCTCATAAGGTGAGCATAATGGAAGAGTCATAAATAAAGAGCAAATCACAGAAAGTGCGTGCACACACAGGAACAAAGGCATATAACTGAGCAGGAGCAAAAGCACGCGATGCATTTTGGGAATAACAAAAACACGTTGAAGGTATTAAGCCCATAAAGTCTCACCCATATTGTGTGTGCATAGTTTGATATCGTTCTTAGTTTTCATAAAAGCGTCAGGTAAACAGAACACCATTCGATTCCGAGAAACAATCAGCAGTAGTAAAGGCTGTTTAGGATTACATTTAACTTGTTCTAATTTTCGTTTTCCTCCTCCGTGAGACACAGATTCTACTAATAACTGAAGGTTTTACATATCTTGCGAAGATATCGTACGTATGAACATGAAAATGCGCCCAGAACAGTCGCGTTTCAAGCAAGCGCTTCAACACGCCGCGTGCGATACGAAATGAAGGGGGCGGTAGCGGCCGCACGCTTCGTAATGGCGGTCGAGAGGGAGAGGTGAGGAAAGGAGTTCGCGCTGCCTTTGGAATGTACAGGGGTCTTAATTTTAACTTGCTTTCAGCGACCTCTCTCTGTCATTCTGGCGTTGGTGGCGTTTTTACATGCTTGATGGTTACTACACGGGACGGGTAAACGTTAAGTGGTGTTTCTGAAAGCATTCGCGTACAGTGTAGATTATCTGCGCCAGGTTTTCAGTATTTTCTTTCTGCTGGTCATGCAAAGCTCTACGCCAAGGGTAAGGATAAGACGGTTCGTGCTCGCTGAGAAACTTGGTGACGCTGTGAGCGCTCATTTTCGGACGATGCGACAATGTCGCTTCATCGCTGGGCTTCCCGGACGCATCGTGAGTGGCGGCCTGTTGTGCGGATACATACCTGCACGAATGGCGTCTCGCTGCATCGGTTTTTCATTGAACTCTGAAGGCGAGGCTTTGATTATCCTGAAAACACGTGTCGCATTCCGCAAAGCTCGCTCGGTCTGCTCCCTTTGCTGCCTGTTTTCCTTACTGCGTGGCATTAACGCACCAACGTCAACTGAATGTGCTTTATTTAGCAGGTATCCCAAATGGGTTCTATTTTTCAGTAGGCTGTTTTTTTTTTAGTTATATGAAACTCTGAAGTTGCTATAAATTTGTAGCCTCACATTGACTGCTCTGCGACCAATGAAGAGCGACCAAAGCAGTGGAATCACGCACACCAAGACGATATTTTTATTGTAGAGAACGGAACTGTATCACCATCGATTTTCACTTCACACACGTATTACCTTCTAAATACTAATTGTCCCCATTTTGAATTTCTTACCTGATCTCTTATAGCTATGTGACAATGTGGTCTCGCGCTTGCGTTACAGTTATCCCGTACGACTTTCCTTGACGTTATATGACATTCGCTTTTTCACACATGTCAGACCATTTTATAACGTCGGCTCGTTTCGTTTCTACAAGCTACACTCGTAATTTCCTGATCACGAGGATTACATGAAGACCATGACAGACGAATAAAAGGTGGTCGCCTTTTTACACTTTAAGATTTTCTATGTCGTGAAGCATCTATTATTGTAATCGTGAGTTTATAAATACTGGCTTTCGGTGTAAAACAGCTTCATGATACGGGCCTTTAAGTGAAATCACTCAATACATGTGATTCATATTCATGTGCTTGCGGAATTCAGTTGAAGGACCCTTTTATTCAGAGAAGAATTCTATATGAATAAAAATGTTCAGCACGCCAAGTTCGGAAAAGCCTATTGACCCTGTTCGTAATTTCATTCCTTTACAGATTTCATACGTTTCGCCTCTTTACGCAGTTTCGTTAGAAGGTGCATCTCAATGACAATTACTTCTAATGTAAATTTTCCAACTGATATTGGGCGCCGATAGTCCCTTTTGTGTGTCGTGGTGAAACAATAGCAGCATACCTGTAAGAGACCCGGAGCAATCTTCCGCATGCCACGCGCCAATAGGTTTGTTGACCTTTCACTTCTAACTTGCCGTTTCTCCTGACTTAATGTACAGATCGCGTTTTTCGACAGCGATATAACTGGCAATCAACCCCTAACAGCTAGTCGCAAGGATCTGCCACTAAAATAGTTTTAGTGTTCAGTGACTCAGTGACCTTGCAGAGTTGAATTCTTAGAAGTTTTAGCTAATCTCTATCCATGCGAAGCTTCCTCTTAAGTCTTGGTCACTTGGTCAGCTTAGCTAATTTCGCTCTTCACGTAGATCCTTAACGCATACCGTTTCGTTGGTCTCTATTATAGTTCCTTTTTAAAATGTTTGCGGACAGGAGAAAAAGTTGCCGAAGCTCTGGGGTGGCCCAAGTCCTTAATGATTCGGACGCGAAAGTCTTCCCAAATGTCAAGAGAGAACGAGTTCAGCTCTATCATAGCGGGCAGGGAAAAATCAAACGTTTTTGAAAAGAACCCTCCGAAAATTGTTATCACTGGCGGAAGCACCCCGACATGTCTTCACAAATAGCCTCCGCCCTCCGGATCTCATGATGATGTTTGCCTTCACCGCTCCCGTCCTAACTCCGAACATACTGATAGCCCTCGGGTAGAATGTTGGTTCTTCGTCAGGTCCGCAGCGGAGCCGATCGGAAGGAATAACCCCCAAAACAACAGCTTTAGAAGATCAAAGAAAAAACATTGGGCATTCCTTGTCCCATTTCTTGTCACATATAGAAACTTTGACGTGCAGGAGACCCTAAGAGGCCGAGAGAACAGAAACAGAGGCAAAATGTAGAAATGGTTTCATTCAAATGAAGATTTTTACACAGAGTGAGCGAAAAAAACCTGAAGTTGCGCTTTTTTTTTTTTTTGCACTTCTGTGAGAAGGAAGAGAGAAAAGGAAGAAATGCTTGCGATTTAAAATAGCTAGCTAAGCGCAGATAGAAGGGGAGGAAGCGGAATGAGATCATGGACTGCACAATTTTGCTAGCCTTGTGATAAACCATAGGAACTGCACTAATAGCGCTGTTCCTTGGTAGGCTTCGCTGGATTCAACTTTGTTGCGTGTTACGCTCATGGGGTCATCTAAAGACACGAGCTAGTTTCTTCTTACGCTCTCTCTGTCGTGTTGCCTTTTTGTACGTTTTAGGGTTGCACTTGACGATCCACACAGAGTAAGAAAACGAAAACGAGGTCTTTGATAGAAGAATTTTTTTTTTTGAAGAACCTACAATTTTGGCAATTCCTGTAGCATCCTGGTTCTCTTGTCTGTTCAACGTTTAATAAATAGCTGTTAAATCTACGGAGATAAAAAGTAAATACAGGTTGAAATTCCTAAAATATTTCCAATCTGTTTAGTTGCCTTCTAAATGCATATTTCAATTTTTTATTGCTCTTGTTTCTTGACCTCACTGATGCGGACTCTAACACATTTATTTGCTCTCTTACCCCATATATATAATGTAGTGATGTTTCAGCGAAGAGTGCTCAAGAGAGAGAGACCTCGTAAACTAATAGCGCAAGGCTTTAGTCAAGAACTCAATCTCGCTTCGTACGCTCGCAGCGCGGCTGCTGGAAGTGCTCAATTTTCTCTTTAATTTACCCCCGGCGGAATATTAGCCATTGTGGCGGCTCCCGCCTATAACACACATTTGTCACAGTACGGCTTGAATCGGCAAGCAGGTTGGTTACCTCGGCTGAGATCAGTCACAGGCTTCATAGATTCCACGATGTAGTTGATTAGAGAAGAGCGCTCGAGGATGTGATAAGCTCCAGATATTAGGCAGAAATTTGGAGGAGAGGCCGGGTGTGGTAGATTGCATGTCATCCAAACAAGAGAGTCGGAGTTGAAGGTGTGAGGACTTTGGGTAGAGTCAAAACGGGATTTTGGACGTCCCTGCTTTCCGACGTCAACGATCTTGCAAGCTGACGGCGCTCCTACGCACGATGGAAGCTTCAGAGACAGTGGCGCATTCGGACGCGTCAGGACGAGGAGAAGGGATCTTGTCCAGCAAAGAAAGAGAGTCTCGGCCGTAGAGAAGAAAACTGTGAGAAAACAGTAGTTGTCTGCGCGGTGGCAGAACGAACCGTAGAAGCCGGTCCCAGTTGGGATGATAAGGCGCGGCGACGTACATGGCGAGAATGCCGCTCAAGGTGCAATTAAACTTTTCTGTCAAACCATTCGTCTCTGGATGGTATGCCAATGCAGCCCGTTGAGTGATGTTATATTTTTGCAATAATCTACAACCGCTGACAGAAAGACGCGCCCTCTGCCGCTCTGGCCCTTGTCGAGGGGCAAGGAAAATGCCGCATCGAGTCGACTAAGATGTGGGTGCTAGACTTGCGACATTGTAAATTGGCGTAGGAGCGGACGCACTTGCTAACATAGGTAAGCATACCATGTCAGTAATAGTGCAGGTGAAATCGTGTGTATGTTTTGAAAGCGCCAGCATGAGCCTACTGTGGGTCATCACAAATTATAGTGCAGAATTTTTATTTCGGATGTGCTGGGGTGACAAGCAGCCACTTCCGGAGGTCAGAAGTGTAGTTGCGGGGGTAGGCTAGTGGCCATTGCGAATGGCGAAGTGAGCAGCCTGGCGTCGGATAGCTTGAGGTACAGGTGCGGCCGACGATTTGAGAGCAAGCTGATAAGACGAGCTATAAAAGGATCTCTTCGTTATACGGCATTGTTGTGCAATCGAAGCGTCAACGAAGAGCAGTCGACGAATGAACCGCAGGCGCTGAGAGGTGGTAGGAGTGATCGGGACAAGGCGTCGGCATCGTTGTGCTTCCGGCCAGAGCACAGATGCTCACAGCCGGGCAAATTACTTTAGAGGAAAAATCTTTGAACGCCTTTCTAACATCGTCCCTACCTACATATCAATTCACCGTGGTCTTTGTCTGTGAGGCCAATCCTCCTTCCAGACGTGAGAGTAAGCATTGTCGTTTCTCCTTGCACATGACATGCGCGATGCACACAGGTGAAACTGCGTGAACATAATTAAGAATAATTGAATTTTGTGGCTGGTTCATCATGGCCACTAGAAGTTGCGAGCAACAACGCTACATAAAAAGAACAGTGACAAGGTAGATTTTCATCGCGAGATATCACATGCTATAATGGTTTGAAAACTGAGTGAAAGGAATTTCTAACACTGTCATTAGATTGAATGCGAGCTGTCCAGGTGAAAGATGGAGGTAACATAAGCACTTCACTTGCACCTGGAAATTAAAGGGTGATGCTCAGGTAATGGCACAGCCGCTATGTAGTGTATTATTGACGTTTCTGGTTGTTGTTGGCAATGTAAACAAGGCTCTGAGGAAGATATTTTGTTTTTAATTTCTTTTCAGAATAGTTGGAGTGAACATATCGGGGGCCACTACGTTATCTATAATTATCCGGTGAGCCTAAAGAAAGCTATCGAACCTAGAAAACTAGGTCTATTGTCAATTCTATTAACACCAGCCGATATCCTTTTTCACAAAGTCTTTTCAAGCTGATATCCTTTTCTCTCTTTGCATGCCATTGCTTGTGCGCAAAGCATTCAAACTTCTAGGACTTATTTTTATCAACTATGTCTTCTATTGCGAAAATGCGTACATAACCGGGGTTTTGCAACTTGACGAAAGGTAAAAGCATACAGGAAGACACACACTCGACAGATGACTCTTTTACCTTTCGTAAAGTTGCAATGCACCATCTAGTCTATTTTCAACTTTTGTTAAACCGTGCTTATGTTATTTACCTAGGGGGTAAAACTAAATAGATACGTATTAACAGCAGCAATGAAAGGACGTTTGATGAATGGAGAAAAGCTGTCTTTATCCATTTACACGTATTGCCATTCACACTTCCATGAGGGCAAATTATGTAATCTGGACGGATAATGAGTATAGAGATAAATTCGCTGAGAAGAGCAAATCGTATAAAATAAAGAAAACACAACTAATGCAAAGAAAACTTCAAAAATATGATTCTATTTAGATTTATCCGTGATAGAAAGGAATGTTTGATAGAGTATTTGAACATGTTTCAATTCGAAACAGAAGTACACAGCGGCGCATATCCACAAACAGAAGTTCGAAACAAATGGCTCTTTCAAGCATGCTATAGTGAAGAGCATGACACTCGTATTCATAAATACGAAAAGCTTTTACGATGCCGGAGGGGCAGCCTGCCCGTATATTGTCGTTGCGGTTGCAATTCTCATGTCACTTGCAAGCATGCAGCCATGTTTGTGAATGAAAGAGTTGATGTATTCATGAGTCTACGACAAAAAGGTAGATGCGTTTCGCGTCTAGCTTTGTTGTGAAAGGTTTAAGAATACATCAACCCTTTAATTCGCAAACATGACTGCATGCTTGATGTGCCCTGAGAATTGTAACCTCGACGACAATATACGGGCAGGCGGCCCCTCCGGCCCTAACTACACCGATTATGTACATACCTAACTTTTAGTTGCCTGCAAAGAGAAGCGGCATTTTACAATTAAGAATAAAATTGATCTGAGCTCTTGCAATCGGGAGACTACGGCATGTTTTAAAACAATTGTTCAACAATGAATTCTGGTCGATAAACAGTGCGATGATAAAAATTCTCCGCAGTCAACAAAGGCCTGTGTCAGTAACGGTGCCTCAGCCCGATGTGTTGTGTCGGCGCGAACGAGAGTTAATTAGCAAGCCTTTAATAAAGCGTTCCTTCCGATCCTAGGTCTACATCAATGAACGAAACAAACTCAGAAAAACCATTGTCATAGGTGCTAGGAATATCTCTTTCAGAATCAAATATACAATCAGTGAACCTCATTAACGCTTGCAGACTGTGCGGTGGCGGCTGTCTTTGGGGCGTTGCTGATCGCCAGTAGATTGGGAGGACGTGATAGTCGCTTGCGTGCAACTAGTCTGTAACGGAACGTGCCTCGCCTGCCTTTGAGACCGAGAAGCAGTAGGGGGCCGAGAGACGGAAGAAAGAGGAGAACGGAAGACAGGAGCAGTCTTGTTTTTGCCCAAAAGGGTTTGGTATCCCGAGTCGTCAGGGCCTTCAGCCAGGACCAACTTCCCCTATATCAGGAACGAAACAAAATATATGCAAAAAGTATCACCCCGCTCGTTTTGATGAAAGCTTTGAAGCTACCTAACGTACAGTCCCGAGAACAAGTCCAGAGAGACAGCGTGAAGCTTGCGCAACTCCGCAGAGACAGACAGAGATATCATCGGTGCTCTTATTGGGAACGCTTTATGGGCAATACAAATTCCAAATATTTGTTGCACTAATAGGACATGCAGAGAACTGTGTACGTTCCGCTAAGCGTCTTCTTTTGGAATGATATATCGCCTATTGGGAAATATAACGTGTTTTCTTTGCTATAGCTGTGGGGTGTCTTAATTCTAAGCATTGCTGTATTCATATATGTGCTTAAAACAATAAAAATCCGCCAATTGATGCTTAGGAAAAGACACTGCTAGAATATGCCAGAAAATGTCGCCTAATTCTTCATTTTATTGCTTATTCTTCTTATATAAACGAAATATATATCCTCCCAAACTCAATAAAAACCTAACGGAGTCCTACGATTACCTTCCACAAGTAGAAAGATAGTATAACTAGGCGTCAGCCACTACTTACTATTCGTATTTACAATCACACAGAAAAGAAAGTTTTACTACCGGTTATTGATTAACTGTTTGACGTGGTGGTTTCATGAAGATAGACCCTTCCATGACAATAAAGAAACTTATCAACTTGTTCCTAATGATTGTAGTTCATTGCGTGCAGGCATCGTGAAAGCTGGAGTGATAAAGTACCACAGAAAATTTAAACCCCTTGTGCATGGGGAGACTTTCACATTGATCGCTATTGGAAAATGATGATAAGACGCAGAGGACGGGGAACAATGCCGTATTACCGTATTGCGCACCTGTTTTGCCTCTGCAACCCACGTGGCGGAGGCGTATGCATGCAAGGCAAGAATCGCAGTACACGGTCGGAGAATAGGGTTTCGAAACTTTCCAGACGACATGGCGTTTTCCTTAAATCTCATGCGCCATGCGACAGCTATATGGCGTTTTCCTCAAATCCCAGAGTGGTGGTGTTGCTGGAAGTATCGAAATATTTTGATCAGATGTCAGTTTCGAAAGTTTGCATGGCCCCACTGTTGCATAACCTGCTCGAACCAGCATAATAGGAATGCCTTGAGGAAACTGAAGACGCGTGAAAACAAAAGGTTGTCAGGAAACGTTGATCCGGAAGGTTGCGCAATGATTTCTGCCCTTTCAAAAATAGAGGTAAAACTGAAAACTGCAGCGCCCGTGTCTTTGTCTCCCTTCCTTGGTGTTTCATCCCGTTCCTTGCGCTGTTTTATTTCATTATGCAGTACCACCTAGCCCGGCATCTTGCACTTCTGCAATATATTCGCACTCCTAAAAGTGAAGCAATGGCACAAACGGCTTTAGGCGAAGTTGTCGCCTTTCAATCGCTTTATTCCTTTCTCCAAAATCGCAACACTCCCCCCAAGCCAGACTGCAGGCTCATAGTGTTCAGAAGTGGATGTAGTTTTTCCGTCAGGAAAGGTTAAGAAACTAGGCTTATCATTTACAAACCGTCATAGTGCAAAAGTTAGGCAATCAGTAGTTTCAGCTGAACATGGAACGCCCAGTCAAAACTTTGATACTGAAACACGCTAATAAGGAATGACAGTGCCTGCCGGGGTTTCGTTTTGATTGAAACGCCCGGCTACTGAACCTTAGTACCCGGGCTGAAATCCAATTGGTTGTAATAGGTTCTGATAACGTTTTTAGTCTAAAAACACTACAAGAGGTCATAATTAGTCAATCAATAGCCATATTCTCCATCACTCTTTGCTAACGCGTCGAACCTGCACGACCCATCTGGGAGACTCGCCATCTGGATGCGACCTCAAGAAACAGCTTAACCTTTCAGAGCGATGGCACGAACAATATAGCAGAAGCTTCCTTCGTCGATGGTATCGAGGGATGAGTGCTTTTGCTTTAAAACATTGAATATGCGGAGACTTCGGATTAGAAGCAGGGCATGATGGCGCTCGGATACGCGCATGTCGTTTCAAACCTTTAACTAGAAAAGCATGAATTCGAGTCTCGCTATTTCAACGTACATTTCAGTCCCGTATTTCAGCATTTAGTAAACTTGAGCAATTATATTTCATAGTAGATTACACGCCACCAGTGCGGAAGAGTTGGCTAAACCTGAAGAGATGACCAACCATTGCAAGCCAAGTTGAAGCCCCATAGGAGAGAAATTCTCATTCGGCAACGCTTTAATAGTATATGACATATTGAAGATCACTGACAATTATGCACACAAACCATCCCGGAAAAATGCTAGACCAGTATAATTAACAGTTAGCTACTTCCAGCATCAAAACGTACTACCGATTTAATATGAAACATGAGAAGTGTTCTTCTGCGGAGAATCTTGAAGATTTACGAGGATTGCGCGGTAATACGCCGTGGTGATGCAAAGTAGCTCGTTAGTGCGAAACGCTTTTTCGGTTGAGGTCAAGGTTCTGAAACTGAAACACAAAAGTGATCAGATAGGTGTCCTAATATGATATGTTGTTTGAAATTTCACCCGCCGTTTATGGATTTGCGGCATGGTAGCTAAATGACGATTGCAAGAGTGATCTTCCCATTTTATTCCTAAAGCCTGAAGGCGCTTCCTTCTAGAAAACGGGTCCGCCAGAAATAGTCTCGCCCGCCGAGTTACTAATCTACAGTTTGTATAAAAACACCGGTTTCTTCCGGGTCAACAAAAAAGCTCTTTGAAGCGATACAACAACGGAAGACACTAGCATCCATTAGAGGCTTGCGGCAGTGCTATGCCATGATTACAAAAAGAAGCGGGACTGTGCTTTTACACGGCGCGGCAAGGCAAAACAAACTCGGGCGCCAAGAGGGAGACGCGGCACTGCAAAATTGCTCCTAGCGGCACCAGAGACATTGATTAGCGCGTGGCAGCAACTTACGCTACAGCCTAACCATTCTCCGGGGGCACCGCTTCCATCCTCATGCTAGTAGGGCTCGGCTCCGCCGTCCGTGTTCACCCAAGATGCATCGTGCCGTGCCGCTTGCTGGTAACATGACCGTGTCCCAGCCGCGCTGTGTCGGAATCCCCCTTTCTCGGCTTCCCGCTGTTCTTATCAAGGCTCAACCTCAAGCCGAGCATATGTCATGCCCCGCGATAAAGTCTGCACATGCGCAGTTGCGCTACGTCCGTGCGCACCAAGACAAAGTGGAAGAAGCGCGCGTAGTTCAAAAGGCCCAGAGAGGCCCGGGAGCCCCACAAGCTCTGTTTCAAATCCTAGTAAAATTTTCGAACGCTTGTATGGTCACATACAGTGCTTCCAAATTAAAAAGAAAAAGCGTCATAGTGGAGCGCATTTGAACTAAGGAATCTTATCTGTGGTGAAAGTATGGAACATCGTAGCTTTCGCCTGTTCTTTTCGATCACGTATCTCTTACATTAAAGCATCGTTCTGTATGGTTGAAGTTTCTAAAAAGTATTACAAGACACCAGCGTCAAATAAACTCAGTCCTGATACGGCACAAATAAGCAACAATCATTAGACAATTGGCAGTGCAGAAGACCTCAGTAATACGGAGTGCCACTGCGCTTCGAACGTGGGTATACACTTTTTCTAAACAAACAATCATCCTTCCGAAATGGTATTTTGCGATACCACAGATTCGCAATGACGGTTCATCATGCGTATTTTCCACTGCTGTAGCGTCAAACTGCTAAGAACATGTTTAACACGACCTACGTGAAATGGCAGTAAGGTGATGTATTGTTTTGAATCTGGTGTCATATTAGGCTTATTATTAAATGTCCGCAGTAGGATATCCCCGGAGCGTATTGCATCCTTGGAAATAAAATAGAAAACATAAATCTTAAACTATTTCTCTGTTGGACGCCGCAAAGATGGTAATTCACGGTAGGAACAAGAAGTGATTACACCGAAAGGTTGTGTCTATCGACGCAGTGAATGGCCCTACGTGTGGACGGCAATATTTTCTCGCACTTTAAATTGCATGTATTCATCTCCATCAACCTCCAGAAAAAAGTTTACATATATCTCACCAATCTCAACGAAGACGCTCACTCAGTAGTACGAGGTCTCGCTTACCGTGCCGGAGAGAAGCATGACGAAGAAGGGGGCAGAGAAAGGCGGACGAGTTTTAATGGCTTAAGGAAAGCCTTCTACCCAGCCCGCCTGACCTTCCCTCTAGCAAACTACGCAGAGCTCAGGCAGTCGCGTGGAGGCAATCACAAACAAATACATACCCGAACCCTCTGCCGTACAACAGGATTTACCCTGAAATATATGCCACCAACACATGCAATCCCTGCAAGACAAACATAGCAAAATTTCAGCACATAACTCTCAGATGCAAGGCACAATTTAAAGGCATTAATCCCGGAACCCTCTAGTCGAGGTGGTCCGCCACTCTGCACAGCTCCATCCTCAACGAACAGCTCTGGGCCATCCAGCAGGCCCTCGTGGCGGCGAAGAGACAAGCTCTCGAGGTTCCCAAGTGGGAGACCTAGACCCGGTCGCGTTAAACACTGCCAGACACTAAATAAAGTTATTCCTCCTCCTCCTCGGTTTGTTTTCGTTAAAAGACTTCCATTGCTTTCGAAAAGTGGCCACGCTTGGAGAAATTGGCATGCGCGCTAATACTGGCGCACTCATACTTTTGGACCGAGTTGTGCATGGATGCAGATTCATTACACACAATGCGGATCAGTGGCTGTTTAGCACATATGATATTAGGTTGCTGGGGTGGCATAGTGGTTTCAGTGCTGCGGATAGGGAACCTTTATTTTTAGCTTTGCTGCGAGTTGCAGTCCTGCTCGTAGACTAATGCTGTGTAACCTAGTATGTGCTTCTCATTGTTATGTGCCAATCAGATGGTTGGTGAAGGCACACTGTGACGATGGCATCGTGGCTTCAGTACCTCGCCGCTTGAACGTCTGACTAGTTTTCTAAGAGAACGTCCTTAACCTTAAAGAGAGAGATGCAGCTCACGCTGTAGAAAACTGTTAAACACCTTAAAGAGATGCGTGCCAAGGTACAAATGCACAAGCAAGTGAGATGTGCGAAAACACTGATGTGTCGTATGCGCAAATTTGAAAAAATCTAGTTAAGAAATTCACAGTTGATATAGGGGAGTACGTGAAGCTTTAAACCAGCCGGAATTAAATGAAGCTTGTGCTTTTAGTTTCTAGCCATAGTGCACGTTGAGTTGGTGTGTCTGTTCGTCGCTTTCGAGGGATAATTTCCTCGGGATTAATTTTTCGTCTAATATTGGGATTTGTGCAAAAAACTAGACGACAATATTCAGCCCAGATTTATCAGTGCTTTTTCCTCAGAGGGGAGATACTTTTGCTGTTTTTCTTCCTAAATATATTGCGGGATGTTCAATTAGCCTAATATCGATTATAAATATGAAGTGGTTTTAACGCGCAGTTAAAGGCAACTTAACAGAGAAGATAATTGATCAGGTGTGTCTTGTTCCACAAGTTAAATTATCAGGCAAAAAAATTTGCCATGCAGTCGTTGTCGTTTCTCTCCGCTCTCTCAGTTACCCCTTTTATTAATACTCGTAATTATCTTATTGGTAATTACATTACCAAGTAATACCCAGTTATTGGCAAACTACTTTAGAACCATTTAGCTCGAAAGCCAGCATTTTAAGAATCTAAGTGGATAATAAAATCATCACAGCACGAACTATGCAGGTGTTCTTCCTGGGTGTTGAAGAAATAAAAGCATCGCATCTTGCTTACTGTGTGAGAGTTTTTTTCCTTTGTGTAACGTGGTTTAGAAAACTAACAGTGCTGTCTTTAGGAAGCGCCAGCAAGTGAAGCACTTCAAAATGTTTAATTCATTTAGTCAGACTGAATGATTATTGAAGAAGTGAACAAAAGCATCTAAAATTTTTTAATACCCTTGCTGGTTCCTTCAATGCTGCCTACTATCTGCCCAACCTACATTATTGCGTCTATCTTCGAGAAGTTTCCAAGTTTTCTGCACATGTATCACCTCAACGTGAAACGCAAAGCGAACAGTAGAACAAAAAAGGACAGCGAACTGTGCTAATATACAGCAAACCCAAACGTAAGTCAGTGAACATCGGGGAACACTGGCGTGCATGTATGGCCCGATGAAGGCGCAGAGTTCAAGGCCTGATCTCTTTCTCTTGCGACCTTCGCAATGGCGCCGGAAAGTTTTTTGATAGAATCGGAGGAACGAAAATAATAACGAAAATGTTTCTAGTTACAATGAAGCACCACATCCCTTGACGATATGATGCCAATCACTGCTTCGGACGACAAGCTTCCTAAATCACTTCATATTTCTAGGCTATAACGACCATTATGAAAGGAGTGCAGGCCTTTTTTGGGTTGCAGAGAAGAGCTTCCAATGAACTATTTGGAGTGCATCCAGGCGGGAGGTGTAGTAAAACAAGAGAAAAATGGACTAACTTTATCTACGTCCCAAAGAGGGTCTGTATCTTTCTCGATATCGCACCGATTACCTAAAAACAAACCTCTTGCGAGCGCTGTGTGTGTACAAACAATCTGTACACTTGTGAAGCATAAATTCCTCTCATATACCTTTTTGTGTTCGAATATCTTTCTATTCGGGAGAATGTAGCTGGACCATATCAGGTGCAGTTTCATTTCCTGCTCTGCTATCTTTCCCCATTTGCGTCAGAACGGGTGACATCATGCCGATGGAGAGCGTGCAATATGTGTCACTGGCTGCCGTTTCGTAAGTTGGGCTCACTAATGTCAAAAGCGGGGTGAAGAAAAAGAAATGGAAAATAAAATGTCCTGAAATGTCCTTTCCCTGTTACATACTTATTAACTTCTTATTGAAAACTCAATGAAAAATAAATCATTTATTGCATCCTTGTTTCTCAAACATACTTTGTTCGTGATAACAGTTATTGCAGCGAGAGCTGTTAAGATAGCGTTGCCGATGCTGCGCTTGAGGAACCGTCGGCGTAGCATCGCGAAACGCTCATTGGTCAACGTGCAGTGCCAAAACCCGCACTTATAGGTCTCAACTTAGCGCCATCACAAGTGACGGCGTAGAAAGTTTTCACGTACTATGTGAAAACAAAACAAAAGCAAAACGACTCAAACATATCGTATTCACTATTGCTTCATGCTGCAATTCAAGTTATCGCTAGACTGCTGTAACTGCTTATGACCTTTTCTTTCAAGTGAAAATGCATCTTCAGTTTGTAAATAAAAAAAGCATAACGCTAACGCTCCAGGTTTACGCTTACGAAGTGTATATGACCTGTTATAAGGCCATTTTAGTGGGCCTTACAACAGGGAGCTAGAAGGTGCTCATCAGTTTTGTGCATTATGAACAGTAAGTAAACTGTGCGTGCTTACTGAGTAGTACTCGAAAAAGTACGAATAGTTTACTGTATCATTAAAAAAATTCCTTTTTAACGCTATGGGGCGACAGTGGTGGCGTGCATTCATCTCATTTCTCGCACATTGCATAATGTGCGCTGGTGGCTTCAGCGCGAAGACTGCTGAATAATGCTATCATTTTGCCGCGCCGCTTCAAACAAGGAGGTGTACTGCTCGCCAGCAAGACACCGCCACACGTCTCTACCACCTCTTTCTCACCTACTCTCTAGCTTTACTGGAGGATGCGGCAAAAACCATGTAAACTGAGCAGTGCTCTCTGGTGACACTTCCGCATGCGAAAAGCGGAGTAGACGGGTAATCTATGAGTGATCCATCTTTTTTCTTGCTCCTTCCTGAGTATGAGTTAAGAAGGAGAACGCGAAGGCCGTTCTCAATCGCACCATATGTCTGGTGCTACATAATCGAGAATAAATATATTTGCGGTGTGAAGATTGGCGATTCAACCTCTTTCAGAACACTCGCTTTTCTTAACCCTCGACAACCCTAGTACAGTCGCCTCTGTGGCAATGTTCGCAGGCACAAAAAAAAGGGAGTTATAGATTTCGCAGATTTTACGTCAAAATGCAGGCTTTCTTGTTATCTATTTCCTTCTGCAACTCGTTTTCCTCCATGCAGCAGAAATAAGAGAAAACAATTATAGCCGAAGGCATTAAAACCCACGCTGTTTATGGCAAGTGCAATACGCTGCTTGCAAATAAGCTGATTTCCGACACGCGAATCACTCTCAATTCATTCAATATTTAATAAACATTTTTACAGAAAATTCTGTACAGTGTAAAAACAAATCAAGGAGAAATGATATAAGCCGTGACCTGCCGAGAAATAACATGAGTTTCAAGTGCAGTACAATCCCTAAAGAAAACTAAGCTCATCAAGAGTGTGAGACAAGACTAATGTGACTGAGCTCGCTACTATCAGACGCTAATTTCAAGCGGGAAAGGACAAGACGGCCAGCGAGGAAAAAGGAAAGAATGCAACAGACACTGACAAAAATGTTGCAAATTAGGTCGGAAGCAGCATCAATAAGAGAGAAAAAAAGGAGAGAGAAACGAAGTGAAGAGAGAGCTAGGGAGGAATGCTCTGTGGGCATGAAGGCAAGAGAGGAAGAAAAGAAGGGGGCAACAAATGTGCGAGAAGTATTCCTACTGGAAATTCAGCGCGGCGCCTGTGAAATAGCTTGCGGTTGGGAAGCCTAATGACTGCGACACGAATTGTTCTCTTTTTGTAGCGAATCGTCACGCATTCGATACCATAGGAAGGGCGAGTGCTAATAGATCGCTCGTTGTCGCTGCAGACGCGCTGTGGAGGCGGGAAAGAAAGAAATGAAATAGAAAGATGAAAGAATAAAAGGGATCGAAGCAATAACGGAGACAGTAGGAGGCCAGAGGGGAGGCGTAACAAATAATCTGAACTAGACCGGGCTCAGAAGTATGCAATAAGCAAACGGCACGGAACTGCAAGCGTACTTATATTCGCGCGCGTGTGTGTGAAGCCTCCTTCTCTGAATGATTGCCTCCGAAGTGAAGTAGAGCAGCAGCTAGCTGCGCGGCATGGGGACGGACCATCGGTCACAGCGCGAATGTGCACTTGAACGAACTATCAACGTTCGGTCGGGGAAGGTCGTGCGTTTGGGCCGTTTTGGAGGGTCGTGTTAGCGACACCAGAGCAATCGTTCGGCGCCAGAGTGTGGTTCTTGCAATAAGCAGAGAACAGCGATGAAGCATGACGAATGAAATGAGCTCTTGTCGAAGATTGCCTGTTTAGCGCAATTGAGTTTACGATCAAGAAATTCAACTGAAAGTGAGGCGAAATTTGATTAGAATGATGATTATTGGAACCGAGAAGAATTATTTTCAAATAAGTGATGCTTGCGCACTAAACATTATTCCAAAATGGAAAACAGATTTAGGCGAAATTGCATTTACGGAAACTCGCATTTAATTGAAATTATGGGATACTTCTTTGTAAATTTTAGTCAGGGACAGTAGGTCAGCAAAAAGACCTGAGCGCTTGCATTCATCTGAAACTATTTAATATTGACTTATGAATAGATCCTTGCTGGGTATTCGGTTTGTTGATTTCAATGATTTTTCCCGCGTTTCTGTGAGGTAACCTCTAAGTATACGAGCTCGGGTGTCAGTCGCGAGACTTAACATGGAGAACCTGAAAACGTTTGGGAACTTTTCTAAGTAAGAGAAATAGTCGAGCGTATATAACTCCCCCCGGGTTAGTGCCTGAAGGCCACTCAACCGTTGCATTTTCTCACAGAAAAGGGCTAATACGAGCTGGTTTGTACATATTGAAGAAGTGAATAAAACAGTGCGAGACAAGATGGGACAAGTGAAGGATTGAAATGATTTTAAAGGAAGTGTCCCATATTTTCAGTTACAAGCAAATCACGTAAATGCAATTCGTGAACACTCGTGAACAAACGACATTTATATATGTCGAAAGAAGAAAGCGGCATCCACAACCTCACTTTGACATCGTCACATGTCATATATTATATAGATGTACACATCACTTAACTGCTTATTAATATTGAGAAAGAACCATCGAGGGAGCAGCTAAAGAGCAGTCACCCTTGTATCGCCTTTATGTCCTGCAAAAAGAGCGCCTATATGAAGCTTGCACTTGCTGCGGATCAATTCTTCTTTATGAAAACAATATAGGGAGGCAATTCTTTGCACCAACGGTCGTTAGCGAAGCTCGTGCATTGTGTAAGCCAGCCACGAACCACATTGTCTCCAGAGAATCATCTTATAGCAAGCGAAAGCTATAAGCGTTTTAGGTTCCTTTCCTGCCCTTTTCTCCCTGTATGGACTATAAAGCAACTGCCATTCACGACATTAATTGGTAGTGCCACTACAAAAAGCGCCTTTGTCCCCGCCGACAGTATGTAACAGCATTATATAAAAATAATTCTTCCCTCCTTCCGAGGGGAACGTGGAAGTGGTCTGAAACATGCTCTCGTGAGCTCTGACGCTATACTAGAAGGTGTGTCCGCATGATCTCTTCCATTTTGGATCCAATCAACACAGCGCTCTTCCCTTTCAGCAGCACAGGAACTACAGAGAGAATGAGGCAGGTAGTAAATAACGTGCGTACATTCCTCGTCCGCAATAGGGCTCGCATGATAAAAGTTTAACAGAATAATACTGTCAGAAGCACAGGTATGGCGAATTTGATGAGGCAATCGCCCCGACGAGAAGGAGATAATGAAAAAAGGCAAACAGAACCGTAAAGACACTAGACTGGCCAGGAGATTATAGGCATTATGCTTACATGTAGAGTGAAGCTATGCCTGAAATAAAAAAAGATCATAGAGAAGCAGAACAGACCACAAAGACTGGTGATTGAAGTAAGGCGGGGATAGCAAGGAACATCACAGTGTGAAAACATTCATGAGAAAAGAAGAACGAGAGCAAGTAGGAGGTAAGGCGAGAGAAAGGCATGAGTCCGGTGGCCCACGCTGCACTTAGCTCGATGTAGTGATTCCCCTGCTGCGCACAACCACCGCCGCATCGGAGCTTCCGTGGCTTTGTTCAAACCTTATGTGACCCTGATAATTCATCCCATTCGGTGATGCCACATCCATTCGCACGTCATGTCGCGTCTTTTCTTCGCTGGACAATTGTCCGCGCTGTCTGCTGAGACAACTTTGATTTTACGTTATGGGATGCATAGATAGTTGGTTGCTTGACTCCCGGCAGCGCATATTGTGTTGATGGAAGAACTCGCTTACTGGCTGTATTCTCTTCTTCCCTTGCGTTTCATCCATCTCTCTGTCCACCTACATCTCAAGGAAGTGACTATCCTAAAATGAACTTCTAAATCCAGGAACAAATAAAAATGCTTTGATCGACATGAAGCTAATTAGGAAGGCCCCTGCAAAGAAATAAAAGTGAGTTTTAATGAAAAATGGAGTATTTGCGATGTGCGGGACCTAACCAAGGATTTCTAATTTCGAGGCGGGAATGCCGTTGATAGGCCTTGAAGCCTTCTTTTTTTTTTTTTTTCATTGTTAAAGCCGCGAAGGCTAGTTGGGGTCAGTCTTAACAAAGCTGCAACTCTAATCTGAATTAAGCTGCACCGTGAATGCGTTATGCGAACAGGAGAAGGGGGGGGGGGGGTGGAGGAACCCTTAAAAATGTAAACATGTTCAACTATTATGCAAGCTACTATAAAAAAGGATGCAATTAGAGCGATAATTCTTATCTCTTTATGAGTGTGCAATATCCTCGCATAAACAGCAAGACTCAAACATCTGAAAACATTGCACTATAGATTTGATAAGTTCATTGTAAGAATTGCAAAGAATGATTAATGAACTAGAAAAAAAGCATAAAGGTAGGCCTAAACGCATTATGCATAAGATTAAGATAATGTTCAACAGCCTCAGGAAAGAACAGCAGTTTACAAAGGTAGCGAAGCACTGGAAATGGTAAGTAAGCGTATACGTCTACTTAGGACAGGTGTTATCCGCTGATCGGACCACGAAAGATAAATTAATAACTAAAAGAATAAGATTGGAATGGAGCGTATTTGGCATGTACTTGCTGATTATGACCAGCAGCTTGCCGGTATCGCTCAGGAGGAAAGTATATAACAGTGGAAGTTTACCTGTGCTCACCTAAGATGCAGAAACGTGGAGTCTAACGAATAGAGTTCTGATTAAATTTAGGACAAACTAGAGAGCTATCAAACGGAAAGTGGTAGGTGCAACGTTAAGAGATAAAAAACTTGCAGAGTAGGTCAGACAAATAACTCGAGGTAATGACATTCTAGTGGAGAAAAATAAAAGAGAGAGAGAGAAATAGTAGACTATAAAGGCAGGCAGGTTAACTATAGTGATGCCCAGTAGGCTACACTACATGCAACGAGGCGAACAAAGGGAGAAAAAGGAAATAAAGAGCTCCAAGAAAAAGAGTATCCGATATCCAGAGTTGTTTAGAAAAACTGGGTAGAGAGTGAACAAGTAAAGTCTAGAACTCAACCCCGAGTCCTTTAATAACTAATGGAGTGCCTTCACTGCTTTCCATTCTTATGACGGTGTCGCCAAGGGCCCAGAATCTTAGCTTCTGTAAGCGGGCGAGAGTCCAAGCGGCAAAGTGCAGCAGCTACGACGGCACACTCACGTTCAAACTGAGGGCTGTCAAAAGTATGTGCGTAATCGTTTCCACACACTCGCACTGCTCACACGTTGGAGAGGCTGCTATTCCTATGACATAGGAATAGTCGTTTATACCATCACAGCGGGGGAGGCATAATGCTATCTGCAGTTGAAGTAAGTGGTCAACGTGGTGCGAGCGGCATTGGGAGGACATCTAGTTCCAAGAGGGGATAACCTATGATAGCTAAGGGTAACAAATTGAATTCCAAGGGAAGGAAAGCGTAGTGAGGAGCGGCAGAAAATCATGTGGACGGATGAGTTAATTGGGTTATTGGAGTGATATTGAGGGGTCTTCGCTTTGCGTGTGTATAGTCCGTCTGATGATGATTTAAGTTGCGCATCGAGAACTGGTGATAGGAGCAATGAGCGAGGATAGTAGTTAGAGGGATACGGGGGTAGCGGCCAAAACTTTAATGGGAGCAAAAGTTTGCAACAGCTGAGTATGGCGGATGTTGATAGTCACGAACTAGTTTGAGGTCCCGAAGCCGGCTAAGCGATTCTCTACTATTCCGTTGACTTGAAACGCTTTATCGTTTGTGTACAATGCCAAGAACAATCTGCGGTTTCTTAGAAGAAGCCGTAGTCGCTGTAATCAACTGTTGATTTTGATATCGAAATTCCAAATGCAGGCTTACTTTTATGTTAGTTCTCTACGCTTTGATACATATGTTCAATGTTTTAAGAGTGCTTAACAATTATTTTAGGAACAAAAAAATACCAAAGAGTTTTTCCATGCGATTTTAATTATCTATGTAGTCCGCGCCGGCTTTCAACTCTACCTCTATAAGGGAGTATTGAGGTCCGCATTGCCCTCTCCGACTGCATAAAAAAAGACATGAGCGTAATTTCTGGGAGCGTACATTCGTGCATTCCAAATGCATCGAAAAAGGTAATTTTTATTTATTTTATTTATTTATTACATACTGCCGACCCTTTTGTCCAGGCAGGGGGCATAGATGCATGTCAAGGAAAAAACAACACGAAACTGATACAAATTTATACAATATTATTCGCTCTGTATAACCATCTGGAAAATATTGTTCCAGTGTGATACTGTCCGAGGAAAAAAGGAAAATTTTAGCCTGTCAGGATGAGCCAGGATGATGATGCCTTGCGTGGCTTGTTATTGCAGAGATATATAAGGGACTGGTTTATTGCAAGCTTGTTACTGATCAGCAGAGAAAGGAATTCACGCCGCAGCTGTTTTCTGCGGGATTCAAGCATGGGAATAAATTTTCTACCGTTGCTCGAGAGAGCGAGTCATACATAAAGAATTTCTTTTCTCAAGACGGCTGATATTTGACTTAGTGTGAGGATCCCATGCTATGCATGCATACTCTGGCTTAGGTCTAAGAAATTAGAATTAAGACAGTTTCTTTTTTTTTTTTTTTACGGAGAAAGGGCTGTTTTTGAGTTGTTATCACAAGAAACGTTGCCGGAAGGCAGAGGAATAGGTTGTATTATTACGCAAGTTCCAGGACAGAGGAGAAGTTAAGGTAACACCCAATTATCGGTAGCTATTAGTACCGCGCAGCGGGGAAGTACCTTGGGAATAAGAAAAATATAAGCGGGGCATTTTTACGAGTAATACGGAAGAATACTGATTTTTCAAAGTTTATGAACATACCTCATTCACTGCTTCAATTCAATATGTTGTTTAGATCTCTTTGAAGGACAATATAATTTTGTGGAGTGTTCACATCTCTATACAAAATACTTTCATCAGAAAACAGTCTGATTTGCACACCCGGACTCCCAACATTAACGATGTAATTGATATATATATAAGGAATAGCAGGGAATCCAGAACACTACCTTGGGGCACCCCTGACGTGACTGGACGAATGGGCGAGCTGCGTTCGCCGATTTTACGTGTTGTGTTCTTCCAGTAAGGTAAGCAACAACCCAGTTTACAAAAATGTCAGGTATGTCAATCATTCTTAGTTTGAATACTTATTTGTCGTGCAGAACATTATCAAACGCTTTTGTGAAATCTAAAAATATTACATCTATTTGCACATTACTTCCGAGGGAACACGCAAAATTATGAATTACTGATACCAGTTGTGTTACAGTGGAATAACCCTTTCTAAAGCCATTGTGAAACTCTGTAAGCACATTGTTTTCAGCCAAGAATTCTTTGATGCAGTTTGCCACAATGTGCTCCAAAAGCTTGCAGTATTGTGGTGTTAATGAAATGGGGCGATACCTCTGTAGTACTTTTTGATCTCCCATTTTGAATACCGGAACAACTCGGATCCCTTCCAGTCACCCAATAGCTCTCCCGACGAAAGCGAAACAGAAAACATTTTTCATAAGAAATTTCGCAACATGTTCAGGATACCTCTTTAGGAAGACGTTAGGTATTTCGTCAGGGCCACACAAAGTTTTGGTTTCGAGATTTGCCAGCATATTAAAAATACCAGCATAAGAAAAAAAAAAACTGGCAGCAAATACACGTTTTTTAGAAAATCCAGCAATAACATTTGACATTGAAAATACACTTAGAGATTATTAGCTTTGAAAATATTATTACAGTTCTGCGCTATGTCTCTGTCATCAGTTAACGGTGTGCATCCACTGTAAATTGCGAAATTGGTTTCTTTTTCTCCTTCATAAGCTTGCAGAATTTATCAGGACCATATTTAATAAAGTTAGGTAGTGAAGCATTATAATAAATTCAAGCACACCCTGAGCTTCTTTTATTTTATTCAAATTGATATGTTTTTTTCTTTACCCTTTTTACCTTGCTTTTAACATGAATAACGTCGCGTGTCATCCTGACTTTATGCTTGTGAACTTTCTTTAATCGGTATGAATTTTTTAACGCAGTGAAGATACATAATATTGAAAATATTCCAAAGGGAACAGACATTGGCGTTGTTAAACGTCATCAGGTTCAGAATAATCTTTGTGACAAAGCACTGAGGAATAGTTTTGCGTGATTTGCACAAGTCGACGGGTAATGCTCACAAACCAGTTATCTGACAGTCCTTCTATACAAAGAAAATATTTTGACAAATCCCGGTTGAGAAAACTTAAATCGAGAATTGAACTACAGGTTCTCTGCAATCGTGCACTCGTATTGATTTATGTACCACCTGCGTTAGGTTATAACGCAGCATAATGTTGAAAGCAAGGATACTGTTTTTGTTGCGCACGTTCTCAGCATTAATGCGTTCCCAATCAATGTTTGGCAGATTAAAGTCTCGCAATAATAAAAACTTATTGTTCGGATCTCTAACCATTTCATTCTTCAATTTCTGCGAATACTCTACAGGGACATCTGGTGGCCTGTAGATAGCAAAAAACAAAAATGAAAAAGTTGTGTACTCAAGAGTTTACCTTGACGCGCAAATATTCAATGTCAGGGATATCGTCTAACAGATAGGCAGATATGCTATTTTTGATAAGGATGGCTACACCGCCACCTCTTGTGCCTCTGTCTTTCCGGCAAACAAGTATAAAAAGAAGGATAGATTGTCACCTACTTCTTCATTTAGCCGAGCCTCCGTTAATACATTAATGTGAGACGCTTCAGTAATAACATTTCTAATGCTTGAATTTTATTTCTTATACTGCGGGCCTTGACATTTATAAGTCTGAGATGTTTGAAAAGTCTTTTAGTCTCCCGTCAATCCTGTGTGTTTGAGGAATCGCAAGACATGGTTGTTCTGGCAGATGTTCTTTTGGAAATTTCTACACGTTTGTTTAAACTTTCATCCCAAAAAAATATTTTTACCAACTTTTAGCATATCATGGATCAGCTGTGAAGCTTTTATGTTAAAATGTCTTTCACCTTTACAACTCTCCCAAAGAAGTTTTCGTTTCTTTATTCTGGATGGAGAATAATCATTCTGGAAGTGAATATCAGACCCTTTTAGTTTCTTGCATTTGCAAAAATCGCCTTCTTTTTGTTAGTAAATAATTCGTAAGTAAATAATTATCGGTTGGTTTTCCTTGTTTTTTCCCAGTCTATGTATTCGGCCAATTTACTCACCTTTCACGCCCAGCTTATCCTGAAATACATAATTGACAACGTTTTCTTTTATTGTAGATTTTGTTTCGTCAGCCGACTTCTTAATTTCATAAATAATTGCATTGGAGCGCCTGCTAAGGTCCTTCAAACTGGTTAGCTTCTTTGTCTAAAAGGCCATCACTTGTTCTAAAGATTTCAGCTTCGTTTCAACTTGACGAACTTGAAACTCGGTAGCAGAATATTGATGTAGTTTAGTGTGTATTTTTTTTTACTGTACTTTGTAGGGTGGCAAGCACATTGTTTATGCTGCATAGCTGTGTTTTCATTTCATTCACTTCACCAAGAATAGCTCTTTGGCCCTCAAGTAATTCTTCGTACAATTCATTTTCCATTAGTTCTGAATTCGTTTCTACATCTCCGCATAGAACTAGCTTACACACCAGAAAACACTGGTAAGCAAGACTGGCGCACTGTTTCGGGCACAGTAGGCCCACAATGCAGCGGTTGCCACTACGAAAGCTCCCAAACATCCCAAACAGACCAACCTGCACAACTAAGAACAGGTGCCTGGCCAGTATCATTGCAGTGCCGGGTCCACCGCGCCTACTGAAACCGAAGAAGCAGATGATTTTTTTTTACAGGTTAGGCTATCCATGATGACACACGGCGCTGACCAAAAGGTCTCGCCAGAAGATTACGGCCCCGTGGAGTTGACGGCACAAAGTGTTCAATGGTTCGCACGAGCTAGCTTCTATCGATGCTGATATGGTGATCTTCTGTGCAGTAGAACTTCCAAGTCGTCGATACACCGGCGGTTCCCAGAAAAGCCTGCACAACAAAGAACATGTGTCTGGTTCCCACTTTTGCTGTGCTGGATCCACCGTGCACGCTGGAATAACTTCCAAACTTTTGGAATAATTTTTGGAATACTTGCGAACTTTTTTGGAATCGTTTCAAAACTTTTTGCTAAGCAAAACAATCTATATAGTACCACTCTTTTGACTGTCTTTACACCAGAACCTGACGAAACTATTGTGAAACGACTGCAGAATTGAGCAACCAACTTTTATTGTTCTCATGTGTTTAAGCACTACAACGCATAACGTTTCTGGCCTGCATCTGTAGCGCAGAACGCACCGCTGGCAGTTGACGGTAAGTTCAAAACTTGGTTTTAAACGATTTCGACGTATTCTACACCTGCATGCACAGAACAGCACTTTCCCTTAAAAGAAATTCCAATGCCTTTCAGGGGCAAATACATTAATCGCACTATTACGTAGATTGCGACGAAGAAAAGTCTCAGACAAAATATTATGCCAGCCGAACAAGTTAGGAGCTCATTTGTGTAGAGGACCTGGAGCAAAGTGCAGCTCCTCCTCGAAGCAGGCTGTTACGAGACGTGAAGAGAAAGCTTGCTTTCTGTGGTCTCAATATGAACGAATACATTGTGCACAGCGGGTTATCAGGTAAAGAAAATAAGAGTCCCTGCCTGCACCACGTATAGCAAATATAGAAAATTAAAATAAAAGATAATGACACAACGAGAACTGCAATTAATAATGTAGCCAGATATGACACATGCGGTAGGCTGGTTAACCTAAAACGATTTTACGTACCAGGTCGCTCTTCAAACGTCTTGCAGCACGAGGATATTAAACCAACATCGCTAGAAACGAACAAATCCGAGGTCTGAAAAAGAAATTAAGACCTGTTTTTTAAATGTAAATGAATTAGAAAGAGAAACTGAGAAATCGAAACCACACTGTTGGGGAGTGATCTGAGGGGGCTCACGTCATCAGCCCTGGGCATAGACTGGACTGATGGGATACGGAGAAAGAAATCGAGTTTGTCATATGCTATGAAATATAAGATAGCAGCGGGAACAGCGTGTGATTTGGAAATTGATCCTGATATAGTACAGCTCATTATCACACATGTCCAAAGGCCGAGCACCCGATCTTAACCATTATGCGGACTTAAAAAGCCCCAAGTGCACATTCGTGGCAAGGAATGTTTGCAGATATCTCGAGACGCCCTGCACCGGGTCTCCTAAAATAAATAGAGCCGAACTCGGGTGCCCATAAAGCCCATGTCAAGTTCTTCATTTTCCTTGGCGGGTCAGAAATTTTGCTTTCACCGACCTAAATGGTTCTTGCCGCCCATCTTAAAGTACTAGCAGTGATAGCACCACAGTTGACTTTCCCCTGTTTTCAAACCCAGCAAAAATATCTGACTGGCTTTCATGGGATGTTGCATTAGCGCGCTCACCATGCATCTAATCCTCCCCTGGCTGGCAGCTTCCATGATGAGGGTACCGGGATCCACACTTGGGCCTCCTAGCAGGTGTGATTAAACCGGGGGCTTCAAACCATTGCTAACCCATACTCAAACCCGCCTTTGGCTTCCAATACTGCAGGCGACTTATCATTTTCATCCCCAGTTGAAGATTTCTGCCAAATAAAGACATGCCCGATAACTGACCAGTTCGCCCAGCAACGTTGCCGCAGCGTGGAACAGATGTCTTCGGAATCAGAAACCGCCGCGCAGCGGCTGAGTGGTAGGAGAGAGCAACAGTGCGGAGGAAAACGCTGCACGCCATTAGTGCTGTTTGATACCGGACTAAACACATAACCGCTTTCTTAATTTCAGTCACTGTCATGCAGCTTGCCTCTGCCGCAGCTGTAGAACATTGCTCGTTTTCGGCTTCCTATTAGGATGCCTCGATGTTGCCCGCGCACTGCCGTTCGAACGGCGGCGCCCTCGGGGCACCCTAGCTTCTTATTGATAGTTTGCGCCATCTCTCGCGAATTCCTTACACTCTCGATTTTCATAAAACGATGGCATGAGCGAGTGGACTAAGCCCGCACCGCTTTTTTTTTACACCTAGAATGAATATCATTTTCATCGTTGCTGCTTCAAGAATGCATTCCAACATTTCTTGAGTATATATCACTTTTGCTGCCTTATACATGTCCATGGATATTGATTTATTTACTTTATTTATGCAGCATGACGAACTTTAAAAGACTAGAAATAATGGCAATACATAAGAGACTAGAAAAAGTGCAAATAACAAGATTCAAATTATCGAATGCTATACACTTTGTTTTCGATATTACGACAGTGGTCTTGTTGCACCAAAACCTTTGTTTAGTGCTATGTGACGTAGGAACGATTACATATTTTGAGGGCTAGTAAAATATCGGTAAATTTGTACAGGTTAGTAGATTTCAATGGCGCAGGTATTAGAAAGGAATAAACGGCGCATCGATTAAACATGGCTTACGCAGGTACAATACATAAGTATATCTGCGCAACTACAGATGCGAAACTCGTAATAATGGACAATATTGCATAATTAGACAACAAGGGAGTAGCTTCGCTTAAGCATCGGGAAGTCGAGCTAAGAGCTATTTCAGGTAATGTTCTTTACTCTTGCGAGTGGCGAAAGAGCAAGCAGTCGAGTCATCAATTAGTGCAAATTAAAAGGGTATTCTGTTAGGTGTCTAAAAATTATATTCCGGCGTGCCCCTATATATTTGAGTAGACTTGGGCCAAGATGACAAAGCAACGACAAATGGCATTGGTCTGACCGACGCCCATATTTAGCAACTGCCATTTGTAACAGTAACAAATTGGTTTGAAATAAAGACTCGAAATTCTAATATTTATTACATTAATTAGCTTGAATTACACTTGAAGTCAACAAATAAGTGACGATAAAGTGCAAGAGTTTTCCACTGTGTTTTTCATGGGGCTTGTATTATAGCATCTTCATATATTTGAAATGCTTCGCTATAGTCATTATACTTTCACTTGATTTTTTGTTTGATTATTTGTATTTTGTACATTCTTTTGTACCCACTCGCCCGCTGTAATGCTTTTTACAATATTAATTGCCTTGGGGCATCAGTAGGTTATGAGATGAAGGAATAAATTATTAAATTAATGGAAAAAGATTGGATGATATTATGGAGTCCAGAAGTGAGCGATGAGGAGGTCCCTGCGTCCAAGCGATATACATATACGAGGCAGGATTGGTTGCTGAAAGGTGATCGATCGTCAGGTACCGTATTCGTGTCGATTTCAGTGCTGGGCAGTCCCACAAGTGGTAAATGTTGGCTTCAACATTTTCGTTTTTACAGATCGAGCCCCCTGGGCAGGGATATAAGTGTCGGAAGGGACACCACGTCCTAGTGACAGCTGGTGTAAGGGCAACACCGACCCGGATCCTCCTAAGCGCAACCTATTCTGGACGGGTGAAATCGCAGGGAAGGGATAGCGCACATGGAGGGATAAGTGCACGTGTGCGGCTTCATTCTTGTTCCTTTTCTGATAAAGTGAGGGTAGCGTCGACACCTCAAGAAGCCGTGGCATTGATGCGTTTCAGTTTACGCGGCGGGTCGCTAAACCTGCTTGACTTTGGGAACGCAGTCGGTCTCGTGGGACTCGCTCAATACGTATTGACTGCGGGATGCACACTGCAAGCTGATGGATGTCTTGGCATATTTTCGGGCAACGGCTGACACGTCGGAGCAAACGAACTACCTGATGTGCGTCAGTGCGGATGACGTGGCTGCAGGAAGCATGGGTATGGTAGCCACGGAGCAGAGTGCCTTCTGAACTGCAACGAGCTCCGCGCATAGAGATGTAAGTGGTTCCAAAAGTTGACACGTAGAGGTCGGATTCCATCTGGGTCGCAATGGACAGTAGATTGCTGTTTTCGCTTCCCAGCCTTGTATGCTTCCATCCACGTACACTACAACGGACCCTCGGGACAGGTGAGTACATTTTTCTTCAAATCTCTGGCGAAGCGACGATGCCGAGTTGGCAGACGGACGTAGGTCTGCGAATATCAGTTGCCTTGTTGTCTCATAACTGTACGAATTTCCACGGAGGGATAACTGGCGCAGGTGGCTGAAGAATTATGTGTGACGTTGCATACCCCCTCATTGCTTGCGTGGAATGTGAAATAGTTGCCTTAAGTCTGCGAGCATCACGGCGCTGCTGCACCAGCTCATCGATTGTTTTAAGCTGCGCAATCTCTTTCCGTGAAAAATAATGTTTTCTGTGAAAAATAAAAGAGTTTGAAAACTTCGCACACTTTGCATAAACAGCATGAATTCATTGCTTTTAGAAAGCAATATCAATAATGACGCAAACTTCATCAGATCATTCCTAATCAAGCTTAGGCCGTGAGTCGCATATCCAGAGCATATGATACGGACAAATTGCTCGCAACAATATGACACAGTGCTTATATGCTGTTTCAATAATAGATAGCACTCAGCGTAAAGAGTGCGTTTTGTAAGCTAAAAAAGTACAAAAAGGAAACTGCATGCGGCGCAATCACTTTGCGACACCAAAGAGTTTAAAAAGGGATTAAAGGGGACAATTTCGACCACTAAATTTCGGCCAGGCAAAAGCCTTTATAGCGCCGTAATTATTGAGTCTTTTGCGCGATTTTTGCTGAACTGTGGGTGACTGCTTACTGATTCTTTTGCACGTGTTAATTGATTTGACCGTCTGACAGAAGTTTTTAACATTTAACCATGTTCGTGACACATCGTGCGGACGGACGCACGCACAGACGCTCACTAATAAGCGCGCGTTCGTTGTAGTGCTCATTCGATTACGCTATTGGTCGTACGGCGTCGCACCTACCACGCGACGTTCTAATAGTCACATGACATTCTGACACAAGCCGCAAGCAACTGAAGTGGATTCGAAGCGCACTACGTTTCTAGGTTTTCTTTTTCCTCGCGCCACCGCTCTCCCCACGACTCATGGCGCAGCCGCCTTCTGTCTGATGTCTTTCTAGGATGCGCCATGACAACCACGTTGGTATGACGCTAGACAAGCAGAACTAAGATACGTTTCCCGCGTGCCTGACATGGCTTATCTTGCTAGATCGCGTGGCTGATTTTCGGATGGGTAGGAGTTAGATTCGAGCAGGATGTCTTTAAAATGTTAAATGGTTCGAGGAAGCGCCAAATAAAAGACACAACACGGAAGCCTGAATCAGACACCCGGCCAGGTTAGCTTCGTATATGCTTGAATAACCTAGTGATATCATCGGTCATGACCGGACATGGTGTCATGATAACTTCAATCTGGTAATGAGATCACGTCGGGTCACGGGCCGATGACTTCACAATCTCGCTGTTTCCCGCGGGATCTCGCGAATAACTGTGACAGTTCTCATGACTGGACAGCCCTGCGAGTCATACGCTCTAGAAGGCTTCCGGGCGATCCGCGATCAGATACTGCGCGACGCCAGTGTGTACAAGCTTCTCGGTCTTGATACAACATGAGCGTGCCGCTGGTACGCATATCACGCCATCTGGCGCACTGAAGGGATGTGCGCATTGACAGTGGAGCCAACGGTACTGAATCGCGGATTGCTGCTTTTTCTCTATTACAAGTAAAACTGATGCGTCACAGCGAATCTCATAGGCAGCGCTACAGAATTGGCATTCATTTCACAGCGCGGGCAAAACATATTTTTCATAGGGATGTTGGAAGTCGGAAATGATTTGTGGAGGATTTTAAACCAGCTTTACGCAACGATAAATGCACAATTTCCTGCCGTCATACGGCAAATATAGCCAGAAGGAGACAACTAACTACTTTTCCGGGATCAATATTTGGTAACAGGTTTTCCCAGCATCACTACAAGGATATTTCTTAGCTTCTGGTATCGTCCAGTGCTTTTCTTGGCTCTTCACATTCCTTGTGTGACCTGCTGGAGAGGACAGAAAACGCTCAATTTTACGCGTCTCTCACACTTAATGTCCCGAAGTACCGGGAGGCTAGCCTGTATAATAAAGCACGTTGCGCGCGTGTACACTCAGCCGGCAGCGCAAATAGTCTTCAAAAAATATAGACATCAAGATCTCCTGTCACGACGTTTGCTTCGCTCTGCTCTAATCACTTTGCTACAGCTGATGAATCCCCACTCTATGGCCCGCAAAAGACGGTTTACGCACTCGGTTGCCCTATTATAAATGAAGCTCATCATTGGATACGGCGCTCGACTGCTGATCCCAATGATGCGAGATAAAATTTCATCTGCAGCGGCTAGATTGCTATGGAGGTGAAGAGTGGGGCGCTGGTGCGCTGTGCGATGTCAGTGCAGGTTAATGAACCCCATATGTGATCGAAAGTTCCGGAGCCTTCCACTACGGCGTTCCCCATAGCTTGAGTCGCTTTTTGACATTAAACCCCACACAACAAACTAATCTTCTGCATGATGTTACGGAGCTGTTTGTGAACAAAACTCGATATTTTTATTTTTAATATTTGAACCATGCAGCGCTTGGTAGCGCCGTTACAGGTCCTGACATGTATGACACTTCTTTGGTTCGCCGACAATGCTTTTCGAGAGCAGTGTAATTTCTTGTGACTGGTATATGCGGCACTTGTTGAAGCTTCTGACCGACTGATTATTTATAATTATTTGGGTCTAGCACTGGAATCGCGAGGCACATGCGAGCAGCACAACGAAGAGAAATGTCCAGTATACCTAATAGGACCTCTTTATGTGTAACATGTACTAATTGAGAAAGCAGCAACTCTTGCATGCAGCACAGAAGATAAAAATTCAAAGCTATTGAATATTTATTGCGTAATCTTCAGAACCACTTCCGCTGCTCGATTTCGCTTCCAACTTTACTACTTTTTCTGAGCCTCTTCTCATAATAACTACATTACCTCTCGAAAAACGTGCGTTCATGAATGGAATACCTTTTCCCAGGACACGATAAATCTTGAAAAATCTAGGGAAGTATAATAAAAATATTCGTCAAAATGAATTGCTGCACCTTATTTACATCTAACAGCGTTATAAGGAAGAACAGACGCTCAAAATACACCGCTTCCTTCACAAACTGGGCAGCATGTTGCCGTTCTCCATTTAACGATCAATTGTCGTTCCAAATATCTCTTTCCGTTTTACGAGTACTGGTAGTCTACATTCTGAGTGGCAATTACATGTGGTAGTAAAAAGCTTAGTGCGATTGTTTTCAAAAGTTCATAGGAAAGCAATTTAATATATTTACACGCATAGGGTTGAAGTCCTGCAGATTCACTTTTTGTATTGCTTAACCTCATTTTTCTCTACATGCGGAATCAAAACATTTTTTTTGTTTTAATACTGGTTCCAAAGCCTTGCTACTTATGCAGAGCATGATGCAGGATTGTATTTCTTTTTTTTTTTTTTGAAGTCTTAGTTCTAATTCTCTCCATCTTCATAACTAGGGTACGATAGTATACGGTCAGTATCCTGTTTTCAACACTCTAGGCAGAAACTCGAAAAAATAGCGTAAAACAGGTAATTATGCATAAGTTTAATTGGTTAACTTAAAAAAATATTTAGAAATATTTGATATTTTTTCTGCATAGATTATAACGTAGGATATTAATGCAAGGAAAAAATTATCTTAAGCAATAAAAGGGTATACCCTTCACGCTACGACAGACGGGAAAAGCGAAGCGTGGGGCTCTGGAAAGCACGGTGTGCTAACCGCGACTCTTTTGCAAATATGACCGCAGACAAACACGACGCGCAAACCAACGAGTTGCAAGACAATGAGCTCATCTGCACTCGCCATATATAGTAATGTTTTAGCGTCACAAAGATACGTGTCTGTCGGCTGTGAACAAAGGGGACATTATCCGTTTCCTTTTACCGAGTTACTAAGAAATTCATTGTACTGCGCAATGCAAACATGAGCGCTCAAGGGGCTTTATATCGAGAGAGGTGCAAATTTAGGTCGGTTGACCCACGGGGAAAATAAGCAAAGCTTAAACAAGACACGACAACAAAAAAAAAAGACAAGCGCATTCAGAAAAGGGAGGAAAAAAGATGATGTAGGAAATCCTCCTTGTTTGCCGCGAGGAACCCGCCAATTCAACCACCGGCTCTTTCCCTAATTGTTTGAGCAGGGTAGGCCAATAAGACTGCTGGCGCCTTTGACCTTGCCTGTTATCTTTGTCTGGATGTCATTGCCTACGCGTTAGATCTTCCTCGAGGCATTTCGGAAAGGTGGAGAGATCTTTGAGGTGCGCCTGCTTTGCTGCATCCGTTTCCGTTTCCTTTCACATTATCCGTTTCCTTTCACCGAGTTACTAAGAAATTCATTCTACTACACAATGCAAGCATGAGCGCTCAAGGGGCTTTATCTCGAGACATGTGCAAATTTAGGTCAGTTGGTCCACGGGAAAAGAAGCTATTCTGGCCGCTAATGCTTTCACGCTATGCACATGTAAGAAAATAGTAGGATATGGCAATATCCGGTGGGAATTTGCTGTGGAACGGGTATGTAGTCACACCGTTCGCAGTCACGACGACAAAATTGATTTTGAAGACACAGGTGGAGTCATCAGATACAAATGTTTAATGGCTCGAAACTTAAAACGAGCTAAAAACAAAATGATAAGAATCTGGCCTGCGCTTTACTTTACCGGACCGAATGCGGATTATATGTCCTAGTATATCTGCGCATTCATTAGCTTTCTTCATCTTTAGATTTCGTCATAATTCACGGCATTCGCTGCATATATATTTAAAATATTTTATTGGCCGATAATATTCGATACCCGTTCACGCAAAATTTGAGTTCTGCTCTTCAGTTATATTAGTGTATCGAAATCATAAGGTAAATAATTAGAGAGAAACATGCTTCTAGTATATACGTGCAGTCAGAGCCTACTTAACATCTTCTCCCACGACCGTGTTTCAAATAACATTCAATCGTTTCCTAGCTCTTTATTTTTAATAAAGGTGATACGATTGAGGTCCAATGCAAAATTAATATCCAGCTGTATAAACGTTAGACACGTTATGATGATGGACTGAGGCATTGCTTAGTTGCTTCTGGCGCGTCTCGTCTCAGCCGCGTCTTTGGATTATCTCGGCTCTTTCCGAAAGCATCGCTGGAACCCCGTTAACCTTTCTGCCTTTCGCAAAAGCGTAGAGTGGCAGCTTATGTTCGTCTCTTCCTGATCCGGTCAACCCCGCGATCTTCTTCCTTCGGAGTGCGAAAGGAGGGGACGACATGACTGTGGCGGGCTCAGTCGTATGTAAAAACGGAGGAATAAACAGAGAGAGCGAACGTGTTTCTTGTGTGGCCCAAACTATTATGTAAGCTTTCTGGGGCCTCGGCGGTTTCTGGCCAGTTGAGTCGCCTATAGTAAATCTCACTTTATGCAGCGCGTGTGCTGCGTGGACTCATTTCTGTTCTTCAAAACCAGATCTCACCAGCCAAAAACTTGGAGGATAATTTGGGGGCATAATGCAAGCACGGCAATGGCCCCCTTTTTTTTTTTTTTTCGAATGCTCTTCGGGTATACGCAGCTTCCAAATCAATTATTTCCTACACCCTTAAAACGTACGACACTGTTATCTTACACATACTGATCCCACACATTTTTAGCGCGCAGTTACAAGCTACCAAAGCATGTCCAAAACGATCCATTTTAAGTATAACTCTTTGCTTTCACCAAGCCGTCTGAACGTGACAGAATAGCCTAAGGGTTGTATGTCTGGCTCAGTAAGCTAGATTCTCGGGTTTCATATCCATCGCATCTTAATATATGGCAGCTGCCCACGTGAGTAGCCATCTATAGAAAGGCGATGCTTAACTTTTCTGACTTGGTGGCTAAACACGAAATGCCCGGTCACCATCGGGAGAGATGCCTGGCTATCTTTTAGTGCAGTTGCGGTGAACTAGTTTTGTAAGGTGGCATGTTTGTGAGGACACAAGCGACTCCACCGAATCAAAACGGGTGAACGATGTGATATGTCGTGGGCTGCCACCACAGTACGCGGAGCACACCGGACGGGACTCAGCAGTGAAAATATGCTGACTACCCAGTCAGCTTGTCCGCAGTGTTTGTTTCTCATGAGAAAGGTCTCGGTTCCAGACCCTCTCGCGATTTTATGAAGAAGAAAATAGACAAGTTGAGCTTTCTGCGTAAACCTAAATATGCCGCTAGTTAACCAAGATGGCTTGGATAGAGCCGTCAAAAGGGACCAGTACGTGGTTTAATACCACGTGTATAATATTAAAGGAACTGAGAATTGCCCTGTACCTCACTCGTCGTAGCGTGACTGGTTTGGCCCATCTGACACGCTGTCACCCTGTTTGTTAGTGTTTTGAAACCCATACCTATCAACAGAAACTATGTGTGCGATGCCCGCAAACACAAAAGTGTTATAGCACCCTATGTGACACCTGCCTCCTCATCTCTACAACGAGCTAGTCTTGCTTTGAAGTAAGTCACATGTTTCGAAACTTCGTCAATTACATAAACATGTCGCTCCTACGATCCAAAGGCGCGCGCATTACTCGACATCACTCAGACAGAACACCTATTCGCGCCGCACGCTTAACGAGTGCTAAGTTAGCATTATCGGAAAGACATAGCTGGTTGGTTTGGTTTGTGGGGTTTAACAACCCAAAATTACTCAGGCTGTGAGAGACGCCGTAGTGAAGAACTCCACAAAGTTCGACCACCTGGGGTTCTTTAACGGGAAAGACATTGCGAAAACACAGCAATAAAGGCAGGATGTCAGTACACCTAGTTTCGCTTAGGTTCATTTTCAATGCCCCTCACAAATTAGCGAGTACATCATGTTCCAGCCCACGGCGCACGCAAGTTTGGACTTTACCAGGCTTTCAGTCAACCACCATTTTTGGACGGGCTGAATTCCTTCTTTCGCTCCGCGTGCTTATTCACCAACTTAACTCAATTTGTTTCAGCAATGTCCTAATATAATAGCCAAACCGCATAGACGTCGGATTCTACTTCCGACGACAGCCAACGAATTTCCCGCTTTATTTTACAGTTCTCGTAGTTTCTTTGCATACTTTAAACGTACTAAATATGATAATACCTTTACATTGTCTACATACATTGAGTTGCACATCGCACAAGATTTCTAGCTTACCTGCAAAATGCACTTCGAAGACATGTGTGCCTCGTAATAGTCAATCTTTTCAGAGCACACGTGATTCAGAAGTTCCTTCTACGTAATCACGCTTGCTTCGCGGAACTGTGCGTCCTAATAGGTGATACCGACGGTGCAATACGAACAGTTCATTGCGACGAGTTGGCGGCAGTGCTATGCGTGCAAATGAATGAGCGCGGCGCGCGCAGCTAACACAGTGAGCCGAGTTGTCAGCGTCCCAACCTGTACTTTTATGCCACAGATGGTAGTATACACCGGGAGATGCAGTGTGGCCGTTCAGCGATGATTAGAAAGCTAAAATGAACTCCATGCTTATAGTCCATGCTACCTGCCAAGTCTCACGTACCAGAAGCATGCTCGTGATTTATCGCTCGCAACCCCGGCTCCAACACCGAGGTGCATTTTTTGCTTTAACGGAGCTGGGTTTCTCCGGCTTCAATATCACGCATAAGCCGGTGCAGCTCAGCTTGACCCTTCTCCCGCACCATCGCCGTAGCCTCCACATACAATTCGTGGTGCTTTTCACCTAATTTGCAATGTTATTATGACTGTACATAAATAAGCAGGTGTGGGACTATGGGTCTACAATATTAAATAAAGCGCTTAATCAAGGAGCAAGTAAAACGCATGTATTCGGAGGACGATCAGAAAGTGAAAACACCAAACCGGACACAATAATCTGTCGTGCCGTCACATTAAGGGCTGACATTAACTGTGCCCCCACTTCCTTTCACATCTGGCTTTTTCTAGTCGCCCTGTACAGACTCCCGATTCCTGCTAAGATAAATAGGGCTATTCTTTCCTCTATTACTGGCTGTCTCAAAAATGGGAATGAACAAAGCCGCCATCTCATTTTTTTAGGCCACTCAATAAAGTATTTGATTCTGCAAATCCAAGTGCCTCTCCGCGTCTTCTTGTTCTCAGTAATTGCATTGTCTATTGTCGGAACATCTACTGTGAAGTGTCTCAGTTTATTGATCTTTGTATTTCTGTTCCTGTATCCTGCACACCTGTTGGATAGCTTCCTAGTCATTTGCAGGTATTGTGTGTCAAAGCATTTAAATACATTGTGTCGTGACGCTGGGACTAAGTCGACCTGACCTTCACTTGGTAGCGTGCAGAGACTCCGGGTTGATGAAGGATTGAATCTTCGAAGTCGGTAAAATATATACAAGCAGGTTTAATGGCACTTTGAGAAAACTTATTTACATAAAAAAGTGTATATCAGCAAAATGGCAAGCGTTAAGAGTCATAGCGAGAAGCGTCTGGATGAGCCGTTTACCCAGGGCTCAGAGCGTCATTCCGTGTTCTGCAACGTCCTTAAATCCCCTATGTCCAGCCCCTGTCTGAAGATGCTGACCAGTCAGTTCCAGGGCACACCCCTCAGATATCGGCAACCAATCGAACACATCACTGCACTGATGGTCTGATGCACTGACTGGTCCAGTATTGTTTCGTCGGGCGTGGTCATTTGTTGACGGGTAGAGCTTGGGAACGGCGAGGAGGTAAATTTAGATTCTTCTGCAAAATTCCGCTATGTTGGTTCCGGCAAGTGGATTTTCTTCTCAGAAACCCAAGTGTACGTGCGCGCCACGAATACTGCTCCCAGCATTGTCCCTTTCCGGCAATTGCAACTCTTTCCTGCATTCACGGGAAATCCTCTAATGGCCGTAATCCTCATGCTCCTTTCTTTTCCTGTACGTCAGCGGACGTGTCACTCCAATCGTCTCCTTTGAACAATAGGCATTCCTCACTAGACAATAGCGCCTCTCGACGGGAAGGGTGAACAGTTGAACAAAAGCACTTCCGGCTATTTCTGACAGGGTGACGTTTCTTTGTATTTTTCTTGACGTTCCCTTGACAGGGCCAACTTGGCAGTTGCAGGATCACGACAAAGCAAAGCATGCTCACACAAAAAGATTCATGGGAACAGGCTTACTCAGAGCCCTTGCACAAACAGCACATATCAATACCATGCCCACAGGCGCACAATAGTGCGCGCAAGCGCAGACCATGCACGGTCACAACAATTGGTTGCGTGCCCATGTGTAATGGAACAATTTTCTCAAATACAAAGCAGCATATATTTTACTCGCACCTTCGTGTGCTCTTAAATATGGCCAGCCCACACCCCTTGTACAGTCTCGCTCTGGTTTTTTTTTGCACCTAGGCGTAATATTTCAACTGCTCTCTGATATATTTATAATTTCGACTTCACCTCAACATCGCTCAGTACCGGACAGCCATTATATCCACCCGCCCCTTTAGAATGTTTCATTATCCCGGCATCTCTTCGCTCACTTGAAACAGACTTTGCGTGCTTTTCTATGTATGCCAACGCTTCGTTTACCTAATTCTCGATATATTAGTATCCTTTAAACAAATGTGACTCTGAGAGAGGCTAAACAAAATTTGAGATAAACATTCTGCATACTTAGAACACTGTAGTGCGATAGATAAATGATTTCCTGCAAGAACCATCTGTTCGGCTGCAGTTCGCAACTTCCTTGCCTCGCAGCTTGCGCCCTTGTATCAACATCTGAACGGTCTAATTCGCGCTGTTTGCCTGGCACCTGCCATGTACACTCCACATTTTCCATCCTAATAATTCCACCCGAAAAAGTGTTAATGAAAACTTGCGTATGGAATCAGTTTTTTTGTTTTTTTATATTTCCGAATCTCTTGAACAAACGACTTTTACGTATCAGAACAACGAGCTTGACTCTTACAGCCGACCATAATTCAAAACTTGAAGTTGGGGTGGTCCCACTGGTTCTAATCTGACGAGAAGCGGAATTTTAACGCACATATGTTTGTCTCCTTCGGTTTTTGCGAAAATATAACTGTTGTGTTAGGGAGAAGTTAGCGCAAATATTTACACACTTATGTGTTAACGCTCCCTTCTTCACCTCCAATACCAACTATCACGACAGAATGAACTTCAAAATTCTAGTTAGTTATCATGGCCTTCAGTTTGAACGCGCGTTCATATGTCTAACCAGTATATTCTATTTCCACGGAATTACTTAACCA
This sequence comes from Amblyomma maculatum, assembly GCA_023969395.1. Lineage (NCBI taxonomy): Eukaryota > Metazoa > Arthropoda > Arachnida > Ixodida > Ixodidae > Amblyomma > Amblyomma maculatum. The sequence continues at coordinate 529,012 of JAJIZL010017435.1, forward strand.
CAATTCAGTGAAAACAGTTTGGATCAGGCTGAAAGAAATACAATGCACAGTTTCAGCGTACAGGTACACATGCAATAACGGTGTCGTGTCTTGCAGTTTGCTGCAGTTGACATCTAAAAGAATCTCGCCATTAAAAGTAGCGAGACTAATAGATAAGTTTTCACGCAAAAGAGGCGAAGGCGCGTATTACATTCAATAAACCTTTGCATGACTCATTGTTTACGCAACAAAGTTGATAAATTACTTGTCTATATTGCAGCAAATCCTGGAGCTAATTAATGAACTCGGAGCTCTTCGCCAGGAGGAACAGAACACGCAAAAGTCGAATGATCCAAAAATCACCACGTAGATGAGAGCAACGGCCATCTTTTTTCACTGCACTTTGTCCGCCTTGCTCATTAATCAAGACACCGTTTTTAAGAGGCGCAAAGGTTTCAAGCAATTAATTAAGCGTCATATGGTCAATAAGGCGGAAACTTGGGCGAATTGGAAAGCATTTGAAAGCATCTTTTCTAGCGCTTCTTTAACACACAAGGGACATTCTTATGTTCCTGTTCTTATGTGTTCCTCCTCTATCTGATATCCCTTGTTTGTTAAAGAAGCGCTAGAAAAGATGATGTCATATGGTCCAAGCAGGAGGTCTCAACCTAGGATATGATTTAGATGGCGGTGGTGACTGCTTGAAGAGATTGAAATGCATTACGTTCTTTGTTTTTATTCCAGAGTGGCACATTATTGCTGTGACCAGTTAGAAGGTTTTATTCTAGGCATACCAAATCTTATAAATACCAATCAACGGTCTTTATTTATAGCAGATGTTTTGTCTTCTTGGCTAAAAATTCCTCAGGTACATGTGGAGTAACGTAAACAGTGAGTTTTCATAAAAACGGGCTCTACGCAATCGAAGTAACGAGGTAATTTATCAGTTAAGTTACAAAGCCGAAATCATACAGCTGGGCTGCGACAAAGAATCTGCGAAGATAAAAATCTTTTCTCACCAAAAATGTATGTCTAGCTGAGTTTCTTAGGTGGAATTCTACACCGTCTTGTACAGCAAAACGATAGTTTTTGAACAGAAATATAGAAACGGTTTCTGTTGCTCATCGTCTAAGTGCCAACGCAGACCGCTCGGTCACTCTTCTATAGAACGCATCAGCTCGTAAATATATGCGGGGGTTATTGCATTCTAGATTTAGCAATCTAGTTGGACTGTGAAAAAGGCTGACCGCCGAAGAATTGACGCGTTTGAATTGTGGTGCTGGCGAAGACTCTTGAGAGTTCCTTGGACTGCCAGAAGATCAAATCAGTCGATATTGTCGACCATAAACCCTGACTGCTCATTGGAGGGTCAAATTCTAAAGTTAAAACTAAGCTATTTTGGTCATCTGATGAGAAGAGAGGAGTCGCTGGAGAAAGATTTGATGTTGGGAAAGGTTGACGGTCGCCGGAGAAGGGGTAGGCAGCGAACGCGATGGTTAGATGGCATCCTCGAGGCACTGCAGATGAAGTTATGTGATGTTAGAAAGATAGTGAGAGACCGGAAAGCGTGGCGTGAAATGGTCCATAGGGTCACGAAGAGTCGGACACGACTGAACGACTGAACTGAACTGAAGATTTAGCACGCTTGTGTGAAAGCATCCTCATCGTCATCAGCCCGACTATACCCACTCCAGGACGAAGGGCTGTCCCATATTCCTCCAAATATTCCAGTCCTGCGCAAGCTGCATCCAGTTGACCCCCGCGAACTTGACCCTTGACCCCACCTAACTTTCTAACGGTACCTGCAACGCTTTCCTTTCCTTGAAATCTAGTTTGTTGCCCTAAGCGACCATCGATTATCCTTCCTCAGCAGTACATGTCCTGCCCATGCCCACTTCATCTTCTTGATTTCTACTATGTTATCAACTCGAGTTATATCTCTGACCTCTCCGCCCGCTTCCTATCTCTTACCGTTACACCTATAATTTTTTTCTACAGCCATCTACGTTGTCCGAAACGTAGAACACTTTCTGCTAGCCTCCAAGTTTCAGCCCATTTACTGAGTAAAGGTAAGATACGACTGTTATATACTTTCCTCTTGAGCGATACTGGTAAGCTGCTAATCACAATCTTTGAGTACTTGCGAAATCCTCTCCATCCCAGCGTTATTCGCCTAGGTATTTCTTTTTCATGGTCCGATCTGCTTTAATAGCTGTCCTAAGAAGACATTTTCGCCTACTCCTTCCAGTGCTTACATACCTAACGTAAACTGCTGTTCTCTTCCTGGGCAGTTGAACGTTACTTTCTGCATAGTCATTTTCAAGCCTACCTTTCTGCCTTTCCTGTTTAGGCCATCAGTCATAAATTGCAGTTCATCCCCTGAGTTTCTTATCAAGGCAATGAAATCAGCAAATTGCAGATTACTGAGGTATTCTCCATTCAGACGATCCTTAACTGCTTCTATTCAAAGTCTATGAACACGTCCTCTAAGCAAGCTGTAAACAGTACTGGGGAGATGGTGTCTCCTTGCCTAACGCCTTTCTTTATAGACATTTTGTTACTGTCTTCATACAGAACTATCCTTGCTCTGCAGCCACTATAGATATCTTCGAGTACTTTCACGTATGGCTCGTCTACATCCAGATTTCACAATACCTGCATGACTGCCGTCGTATCTACTGAGCCAAATACTTTTCCATAATCAGTGAAAGCTATGTATAAGGGGTTGGTATATTACGGATCATGTTTACATCACATGGTTGATGGTATGGATGTACAAGGTAGTAGAGCTTCGTTTGCGAGCGCATTGGCAACTGCATAACAGACCTGGCTGGTTAGTCGAAACTGCATTTGTAACGCAACACTTTTGAAGATTTTAACAGAAACAGTGTCCTAAACCTACGTATCTCTCAGGTTATGAATACCTCAATGGAACAGGGTGAACTTCGAGTAGATGATGAAGGGTTTTCTGATCGGATGCACATTTTCAGACAGGTGCGAGAGGTGCCACCGTATCCTGGCACAATTCCTCTCATCTGCGCGTTACTAAGTGCAATGTTTAGCCTTCACTTATTACGTTCTCTAGGTATTAAACAAGCACTTACGATTGGAGACTTGGCATATTGCCTTGTAACAATTTTAAATAAAAACGTAATAAAACAGGCAAACTGGGAGAAATATACCAAAATTGAACAATTTTACGGAAACTTTTTTTTTGTGAGGGCTAGATTATCTAATCAATGCTCTCTTAAAACACTTGTCAAGATAATTCAGGCTATTGACATTCTCAAAAATATTGGAACGGGCCGCAAAGAAGATGGAGCACTATGCGCGATGGAAGAATAAAATAGAGAATATTGAGCGCGCGCAGAACCAGAGTTGATTGACAAGGTGGGATATGCCATGTTTCAAAAGGTCAAGAAGAAGAAAAAAGCGGCAAGTTTTTTCGCAGGCTTTCCCTTTAACAATAGGTTGGTTGAAGGTTGAAGTTTTATTTTCGCAACTGGTGTTGCGAGGACAGCCAGGGAAAAAGCTGTATAAACAGCTTGAGAGGTCCTGGCTTCCTCTTACAGAGCAGCATTGACGGCGGCGGAGTACAATACATCAAACAAGATGTGAGGAAAAAAAAAACATCGTCGGTACAAAGAAAGAGACGTACTTTTAGTACACAGTGCATTGTACTTGTACAGTACAGAACTACATGAACATTTGGAGCAATTCTTTCAAAGAAATATTGGTTAAATCTATTTTCGGAGCAGTACAACTGGGTAGAAGGGTCGGTAAGGTATGCTGCAACATTTGTTTGCCATAGTTTGTGCGGCATTTCTTAACATGCCAAGGTTCTGCTGCGCGGGTATCATACAGAGTTCTGCTTTGCTCTAACCCAGCAAGTGTAAGTAAGAAGTCATCCTTTTTCATTATGGCGAGTTTATATTTATAGCACAGCCTATAGTGATATAGAGACTTCATTTGTATAACGTTGTGTTGATGGAAAAGGCTTGCAGTGTGGAAGAAATACGGCACTTTACATGCAATGCGTATAATGCGCTTTTGTAAGACAGTGAGTTTGTTAATATTTTCAGCTGTTGTTGCCCACACCATACATCCGTAGTTGGCTATGGAAGAGAACAAAGAGTGGTAAAGTAACATGTTAACCGACGTAGGAAATTTAAAGCAATTTCGGCGCATGATACGAACTGTTCTGGAAAGTTTCTGAACTACGTAATTAATATGATCATTCCACGACATATCTGCTGCAAAGTAAACGCCGAGAGTTTTCACGGACTGCACAAATTCTATTCTGGTATTGATTAATTCAATTAGAGGAGGTTCAAAATGTTTATGACGTGGGTGAAACATGACTGCTGCAGTTTTGCTAACGTTAATCCTTAAGTGATTATCAGCCGCCCAAGTATTTATTTCTTTTAAGGTTTTATTAGCTCGATTTGCGAGATCAGCTGTTGAAGTACCAGAAAAAAACAGGTTAGTGTCATCTGCGTAAATTATGTACTTTGCAGTGCCGTCGATGTTGACAATATCATTACCATAAAGAACAAAAAGAAATGGACCCAAAATGCTCCCTTGCGGAACAACAGAAGCTACCGCTTTCAACTGGTGGCATTCACCGGCAATACTAACAAACTGAGACCTATGTCGCAAGTATGAGGAAATCAGCATATGAGCTATGCCTCTGATGCCGTAGTGATACAGTTTCTTAAGCAGCACAGAGTGATTAACAAGGTCAAACGCCTTTGAAAAATCTAAAAATAATCCAAGTACCATGTTTTTTTATTCTAAATTTTTTAGTATGAACTCTTTCTGAGCAAGGAGAGCTAACTCAGTCGATCTGTTTTTACGAAAGCCATATTGAGCGGTAGTGATAATGTTATATCTTTCAGTGAAGCAGGATAGCCGTTTAAGAGTGACTTTTTCGAGGCCTTTTGAAAACAGAGGTAAGATTGATATCGGGCGATAGTTTGCCACTTCATTTTTGTTTCCTTTTTTTTATATACTACTGTGACTTTTCCCCTTTGCATAAGACACGGGAAAAACGCCGGACACCAAAGATTAGTTGAAGATATGGGCAAGGCAAGGTGCAAGAATGTCGATAGTAAATTTTATGGGCTGTATCTGAAAACCTGACGCATCTGTAGCTTTACTATTATTAAGTGATAAAAATTCTGTAATGACTTCATTTACTGTAACCGGTGTTAGAAATATTGTTTCACTATTTCGGGCACTCATATTAGACAGATTTAAGTCGCCGTTTGATGTATCAGCAAAGGAAAGAAAGTAGTCATTAAAGGAATTCAATCCCTTCATGAATAATTTTTGTGGTCGGTTCGAAAGAATCATCAAAGATAGATTTTAAAACCTTCCAAACCTTATCAGATTGTCCACCAGTTGAATTAAATCGGTTATAAATATATTGCTTTTTAGCGACGCGAAGTTGCTTTGTGACAAAGTTTCTAAATTTTTTGAACCTTTTTAGCGTTTCAGGACACCTACTTTGTAAAAACTGTCTGTAAAGTTTATCTCGTTTTCTTATCAACTGCAACATGTCTTTGTCGACCCATGGTTTTCTACTTTTCTTTGATTGGGAGAATTTCTTCAGTGGAAAGGAAGCATAATAAATGTCGGTAAATATCTCTAAAAATTTTGCGTACGTTTCATCAGGGTCACTTCCCTCAAAAACATGTTCCCAGTTAACAATAGATAAGCGTTCCTTTAACTCGCATAACGTGCGATCATTTATAACTCGATAAAATGACGTTTGGTGCGGTTGTCGTTGGGAATTCGAAGTGAGATTGGCAGATATGAATATTGGCATATGATCACGCAGAGCATAAGCGATAGTGCCAGATTTCAAGGTATCTGTTTTGAAGTTTGTTATGAAAAGATCTAAAAGTGTTTCTGATTCTGTTGTAATCCGTGTAGGTGACATGATGACATTTACACAGGAGCGAACGTTAAAGGCCCACTGTCCACCCTCCGGTCGAAAATATTTTCTTCCTCGGTGATTGTGAGACTTCGCCCCTGGAACGCAAGGCCGCAAAATGTTTTTGAAAAGAGTAACTAATAACGCAGTTACAGCCACCGCAATCACCCGATTCTATCCTGCCTCTCTCCTTCCATTCCCTCGCAAAGGTTTTTCACTCTCCTGCCCGAGGTCGTCTAGCCTCCGCAATACAAATTCCCCTTCCTCCTCCGCGTTTGGCGGGAGGTGGGGCGTGGCTCTCCGCGAGCGCGAAAAAAAAAAAGAAAAAACGGTCGAGGGAGCGCACGCCGCTGGATTCAGTTTGGCCGTGGCGAGAGAAAAGCGCGCTGCGAGCGGTAGACACCCATCCTTCTCCCGTCAGTCAGCGAGACGGACCAATGGACGTCGTTCCCGGTACGTACGTCATTATCGGGGCCCGTCGGGCCAGCGCAGGAAGCGGTGAAGCTGGCTTCTCAAAGGAGAGCATGAGGGAGCTTTGAATTGTATTTTTGATGCTTTGCGGCGCGCGTGTCGCTGTAGAATTTTGCACAGACTATCTCCGGTACCTGATCGAAACACTGGGCTCTTTTTCTTAAAAGGGCCTTCCCTGGACAGTGGCCCTTTAAGTAAAGTATTAAACTCGACTGATGTGTTATTATTGGCCAGCATGTCAATGTTAAAATCGCCACCTAAAATTAACGGATATTGGTTCATGTTAACAAATTCTAGGAATGAATCAAGAAATAAAAAGAGCTCAGCAGAACTGCTACCCGGGGGACGATAGCAGACACAAAATATCCTTGTGCCAGACTTGACTGCCAAGACTTCGTAATGGGGCGTGATGCAACAAAATTCAGGCAGCATTTCCGATTTCATAAGATTCGAAACTAACATTGAAACACCACCTCCCCTTCTTATGAATCGATTCATATAGAAACACTTGTACGTCGGTTTAACATAAACGTCACCTTCACAAGTAAACCAGGTTTCCAAAAACACAACAACATCGAAACGAGTTTCCACTTCGCTGAAAAAACAGTCAAGTTCTTCTTGCTTATTTCGGCCAGATCTGATATTAACGTGAATACAAGAGCAGCAATGATGATTATGAAGCTTAATGGAACTACTGAGGTCACAGATATGAACTAGATCAGTGAAAAAAGACATTGAAAAAAAGAGTGCCGCGTATTACCGCACATTACTGGCCTCACAACTGGTCTAAATCTGCTGCACAACGGATGACAATCGAAGAATCGTATTGTTTCCTTCTAACGAACACTTTTCCATTCCGGTGCCAAGCGTACTGGTACTCATTTTCACCTGCCCAAGCCTTTGCATAGCGCAACAGCTCACGGCTTTGACGCGTCATGTTTTTAGTGACTGAAAAATCCGACTGAGCATCTCTTAAGGCTGTCCGCTTCTGAAACCACATGTCCCGAGTTGAGAGCTTTGAAAACCGTACAATGATTCCGGGCATCTTCCCTGCCTTTGAAGGAAGTCTGTGCACAACATCGACGTCGTTCAAAGTGAGCTCTGGCAAATTCACAGATTTTGCTACATCATTTACCTTTTCCATCAGATTGTCATCATTTGTCACCGGTATGCCATGCACCTCAAGATTCAGCTTTCTATTTCGCCACTCAAGATCGTTCACAGTCATTTTCAACGACTCAACATCATCAGCGTCGACTCTGGTCTCAAGGGCACTAACACGTTTTTTTAGGGTACAAATTTCTTTATCATGTTTCACTTGTTGCTCAAGTATATCATCGTATTTTTTTGACATTAGTTCAATGGACTTCTTCACTTCATCGACTTGATCAGGCAGGCCAGCAAGAGCATCAAGTTTTTGACATATGCCGGCTAAACAGCTATCAAGGTCTAGCTGCGTACTGGGCGTGTCAGAGCTTCCTGCGTTTGTTTTACGACAGTCTGGACATCGTCCCGCTTTGCGACCTTTCTCTCCTTTTCCCTTATATGTTGACAAAGAGACACCAGAGCAATTGCCGAGATGGTAGGTGTACTCACATTCGGCGCACTTGATGGCGTGTCCGTCACAACGACAATCTGGTAAAATTCTCTCCTATAACGACAGCTTTCATATACGAACGGTATTAAATTGCCGTTCATTCGCAGACACAACATTCACAAGTAATGCGAACCACGTCCTACGGGGTCAGTAGAGGGTATAAATATTGCTTTTTATATCACGAAGCATCGAACTCCAGGCATCTTTCGCCATGCATCATTGAGTAGAAACGAAAAACCTAAAGGATAGTGCGGAAACTGAACTAGGCGACATTGTTGACTTCTAATAGACAAATGTCTACATCTGCTTACTCATATCGTTATGATCCGTCGACGCTCTTTGGCCTCCATTGCTACCACTCGACGATGTACAATTTTGTAGCGAGAGTTACATTGGCCACAGCCTCGCCATCTCGCCGTGCCTGCTCGTGCCTGTCCGAAGAGCAAAGCAAGAAAAAGAAGTGAAAAGAAGACAAGGAAAAAGTAGGAGAAGAGGGAGAGGGAGAAGTGAGAGAGGAAGAAGAGGAAGAGAAGGAGGAGGAAGGCGAGGAAGATGAGGAGGAAGAAGAAAAGGAAAGAGAAGAAGGAAAGCAAGAAGATAAAGAAGTATAGGTAGAAGAATAATATAAAGAAGTAGAAGAAGTAGTAGAAGACGGTGATGATGACGAAGGTGATAATGACGGAGAAGAAAAGGAAGAAAAAGACATAACCAGGTAGCTGGTAGAGGCGAACGGCGATAGCGAGTTGCTAGGACAAGTTCGTTCGAACGTTGTGACAGCGGTGTGCCCCAAAATTCCATTTGGACACGATGCTATACCACTAGAAGTCTTCCACACCCGAATGAGAATTCTCAATGACGAGAGAAAAGGGAGGCTCATACGTGAAGTGATCCTCCTCAGCATACATAAAGCTGAAACTACAGAGCATGTGGCAAAAGCCACGTTTTTACTTTCAAGGCGGACCTAAGCGCAGCCATGCAGATTAATCTCTCATAATTCCAGGTTTAACCGCAACATAAATAACAGGTAATTTTCTAGAAATAGACATCAGTGTCTCGTGACGTTCAGGGTGCAGTTTGTCGCAGCCTTTTGACTATATGACGTCATCAAAATCATTGACGTCATTGGTAGTGACGTCACACATTCATAACGTCATATACCTTAAGATGCTATCGACTGCGATGTCGCATGACACATATCGGCATATGATTTATGAGTTAAGAATATGACAGTGTCTCAGTGATGTAATCAATGCACTGAAGTCAGCCTATAGGCGGGAGCAGATTTTTGAAAATTTTCCTCATGATGCAGGCCTGAAGTAGCTCTTCGAATACCGCGTAGAAGAAAAGAAAAAACTTGCAACCATTCAGTATTAAAGTAGATGAGTTGCATGGTTTAATTGATATGTCAAAATCATCAGTGTAATTGGGCATGAATCATGGCTGGATGATGAGGTAGCTGATAGCGAGGATTTTTCCAAAATTACGTCTCTTATAGCTTTTGCCGCAACAGCCATGGAGGAGGCGTCTTTATTCTGGTGGGCCACTTGATTAGCTCTCGTAAGATGGAAGCTGCCGCCGGGGCAACTGAGACTCTATGCACGCAGAATAAACTTCTAAATGGTAAATCGTTATATGTATGTTCGTTCAACAGGCCACCTCTAAGTCCACATAAAATTATCCGAGACCGAAGTGGCGTGATTGAAAGTGTTAAAACTGAATGTTTAGTCACCGGAAGTGGTTTTAACATTCCTGCAATACCCTGGTTCATCGCTAAGCTATTCATCCGCAGCTACTATATTAATCGATGAAATGATCAATAAATGTATTTCACTCTGCCTAGCACAATTAGTGCGGCAGCCAACGCATGGTAACAGCATTTTTTTATTTCTTACTAGCCAACAATCGGCAGTTGTGCCCACACTCTTACTACCTGGAATCAGTGATCACTGTTGTGTCTTTGTTGAAATCAAGTTTCAGTGCAAGAAAATTGAACACTACGTTGGTCGGCGGAAATACAGTGATCAAAGCAGACATCACAAATATGACGCAAGCGCAGGAACCCTATGATGGTATATATGCAACACTTTCTGATTCACCCTGCGTAAAAAAATTGTGCCGTGTATTGAAAAACAAACTTCTTGATCTGAGTTAACAATATGTGCCGTCATAGGTGATCACAAAGCGCCGTAGTTAGGCAAAACATGGTTGACAAAAGCAGTGTGCAGAATCGTCGAAACATGACAGCATGTGTACGCACTCTGCAAACGTAATCCATCACAAAAAGGCAAGAATAAATTGAAAAAATGAATTGAAATGAATACTTCGATACAAAAGGATAAATTCGCCTACTTCAAATCATTTGACCGGCGTTTTCAAGATGGCCCTAAGGTATTTTCGCAGTATATTAAGCAAAAATATAAAGGATGAATTATCCATTCCGCCAGTCGATCAAGATGGACATTGTTCTCGATAATCTCCAGAAGGCAAAGTTTAACAGGTTTTAGCTCGCTTTTCTTTTTGGCACCAACATGTTGGTTTTGTTACTCCAAAGCCTATTGTGTGTTGGTATTCCTGGGACGCAATGCAAAATATTTTCTCACCAAATCTTAAGAACTGTTGTATGTGTCCAATGTTCGAAACATTCTTTAGTATGCTTGTACAGTCTGGGACACGAAATCAGCAAGTGACATTCAGAAATTAGGAGGAGTTCAGAATCTAGCTATCCATTTAGTTCTTAATAATTATAGCAGGTATTTTAGTGTTGCAAATGCGTTGGAAACCTTAGGTTGGGCACACTACAGACATGAAGGAAAATGCATCGTCTAAAATTGTTCCAAAGTATTTGCCATTCAACAAAATGCATGGACCGGACTTCCTTCCAGCAAAACTGGAAAATAAATAAAACTGAAACTGAAACTGAAATACATATTAACCCAACTATGTCTCATTACTAAGAGATCATTCACTCAATGTAAACGAATACAATTGGAAAACTGCTCTCTTTAAAATGTCTTTGATTACGAAAATGGATTCAGACTTGAATCTGCTTTCAGAAGTGGTGGACGCAATACCTAACGAGAGATATATATAGAGAAGGAGAACTATTTAATGAAAAAAAAAATGAATTTAGCCGGCGTCTAGGATTCGCTGACATGCTACTCTCCGTAGGAAAGCGAATTGGGGCGGAATAGGCGGAAGGAGAGCGGTATTGAGAATAAAAACAATAAGTATGATGGAGATAGAATGCAACCATTAAATGTGCACTAATAAAGATCATCATCAAGTGATGTTAAGCAATGAAAGGATGAGATTCATAGTCTTACAAATGAGCTTGCAAAATATACAGTGTGAAAAATGCGCGACAGTTACCAACAAGCACACAAAGTTCGTAGCTTAAAAAATTCCTGAAACGATAGCTTGTATGGAAGCTCAATGTCTTCTAAATAATCAAAGAGAAAGTTCATTGCTTGTCTCCGTTGCTTAGGCTGAGGGACCTTAAATACTGTTCAGTGTTAGAGGCACTGATGAGAGCACCTAAAGGCAATGTTCATAGTAAGCACGCTCGTAAGCATTCGCAGGGCACTCGAGCAAAGCATGTTGTACTGTTTCACTCGCGCCACAGTTGTTAAAATGCGGACTGATGGTTTGACAAAAATGGTATCGCAAGTCATTTGTAAATGCACAGTTCAAGCGAAGTCGGCGGTACAGAGGCTCCCGATAGCGAGGAAAACTGGAAGGAAATATAACTAATGACGCCTTTTATTCATCACTGTGATAAACGTAAAAGAACGTTGATGTGTGTGGTTTTCGGCGCCTATAAATTCACCCTAATGAATCATGTCATTGTGTTGTACATAATCAAATAACGTTTGTTTTTGTTTTCTACCAACATATATTCTCAGTTTTTTTTTTTTGTGCCCCCCCCCCCCCCCCCCCTCTGCAATGCTAGATTATAGTACTGCGGGTACTGTTATAAATAAATAAGTAAATAAAATAATAAATAATAAATAAACTTTGTTCCTGAGCTGGGTACACTGGATCGCTACAAATCGTGAACCCTATAAAAGTTTCACTCCGCCCGAACTACACTCTAATCTAACCGACAGGCGTAGGAGAAGCACGCGATTGAAAGGGTTTACATTCATATTGTTTAAAAAGCATAGATTTTATTCTGTTACGCACATTCAATACAAGAATAGCCTTTAGGGCCGTTTTTGATTGGTAAATGGGCAATTCGAAGCCGAGATTAAAAGAAAATGCGTCATCGAGACACCGAAATGAGTTTCCGCAACGTGTCCGTTGGACAAAGAGAGCCCAATAGACCACAGTCATTTCGGTTTCGACTTCTTCCGAGCCGAGCCTCTCATTTTACCAAGCAAATCCTACGCCCACTGTAATGGGAGCCATAAGCTGCCATTACTTTTCGTTTTTGTTCTTCAAAAGCGTATATTCTCCGATCTAAGTCCATCAATGTGAGCACGCTGGTAATGCAATCGCATTTGTCCATGAACAGCGGCACGTGGCAAAGCAACGTGATGTTGTGTGCAGCCATTATATCTGCTCTCTGCTTAGCCCTCTGTTAATCTCTTTCCGTCCTTCCCACTCGCTCTATTTGTACATCTGTATAATTTATTTTTCAATGTTACATATATCTCTCAATCTGTCTATCACTATTTTTAACTGCCTGCCTTTCCATCTATGTACTCTATCGATCTATCCATCTGTGCAATGTAACCTATCTATCAATTCATTTTCATTTATATATCGATGTACCAATCTATCTAACTTGAAGAAACTCTCTACTTCTGTATCACCCTTCTATATAATATAATTTATTGATCAATATGTCTGGCTGCGCTTATGTCTTTGAAATCAAGATTTGAATCATCTCAATGAATTTAAAGTTGATGGATGAGCTGCAACTCAGGCAGTTTTTAGAGCTTCGGCACCCTCAGTGTCCTAAGAAGCTTGCGGGGATGTAAATGCCAAGTGATTTACCCTTCTCCAGCAGGAAATACAGTTGTGCTCTAGCGTTATAATTTCAGTCAGCCACTCGTTTTTTTTTTTTTTCTTGATGCTGAATTTGATTATGAACATTGTCAGGACGTATGGCGCATGGGTACATCTGTGAATCTTAGATAATATCAGTGCGGGTCATTCATAGTAGCAGTTTAAGAATAATGAATAAGTACTGGAACAATTCATATTTAACTTATCTTCGAGTAACCCTTTATACATGGTGCAAGTATTACAAGCTGGAAATAGAAAAAAATAATGAAACACTTCTAAAAACTTTTTATGTCACAAACGTTTCTGCAACAGCCCGATTTGCGTTTTTTTGAATGTTGTCGTCGAAAATTCCAATACGGTTACGAATATTAAAATTTATGTCGCTTGCGTGTTCGCTTTGAAAATTCAAAAACTAGCAGAGCTCGCTGTGTACAACATTCTACTCATCAGACAAGGTTATTGGAATGGTGAGGTCGCTGAGGTCGCGCTTACAGATGGAACTAATACTGATAGAAAAGACATATAGAGCATATGGAAAAATTATATTCGTTTCATTGTTACCGTCATTATGACTAATTATAGTGTTCCGCGTGTTCTAGTCAGCACTACAAGTCATAAAAACTCACAAAAGACGCTATTGAGTCAAGCAGAGACAATAAGGATGTCTGTGAACAAAGCTACTTTGCTACTGTGCCGCTACTCTGCCACATGTGCTAACATGTGCGCCCCCTGGAAACTATGCCGTTTACCAGAAAGCGTCTGCAATGGATGAAAAACAAGCCATTTAATTATGGTATCATTAATACGAACAAACGGTACATTAGTGCAACAAGCATTTCAAGAACTGGCAGTGGCTTAACTCAGCTAAGCCAGGATATATAAAGCACAAGCAGTAGTAGTCGTGAATGAGCTCGAATCGTTTCCTCTTTGTCGTTCTTGCTGCGCCTGCTTCTCCGGCACAACAGACTCGCCGCAATACTCAGCGTATATACATGGTGACCAAGCTAACTGTAGCCAAGGATTAAAAAACAAAATATTTGAAGTAGGCCAGAGGAACTACTTGTATAGAGCTGCTTTTGTATTATTATACAAATAATTTTTTATCTCGCAATTAACTAATTAGCAGTTAAGACAATTTTTCTAATTTGGTAACTATTGCCTTTAGACAATAAATGTGATTTCCGAAGCTGGAAAGCACCTGAAACCCCGATTTCATTTATTTACGATAAAAAATAACTCGCGGGTAACTTTTTCAAAGCTATAAAGGAAGTCTGCGAAGTACAAATAAAAACAAAATACAAAACGTAATTGTGCTGATTTTAACTGTGGTTTGAGTTAAGGAAACCAGCCATGGCGGTGGCTCCATGACCCCGTGCCAGCGGCGGGCCGATCTGTCTGCGTTGGTTTCATCGCCGTCGTCGGCCTCTCGGCGCAATTGACTGTACAAGTTGCACCGCGCTCGCGATGTGAGCTGCAACCAGGGCCAACATAGCAGCATACCACTGAAGCTGGGCTGTCGAGTCATGGCCGCAGCTAATTTCGTTCACTCAAACCGCAACTGAGAGCACCACAATTCTTGGCGCGCGAATCCATTACTCACGTGAAAGTTTTGTATTTCACGGGCTTTCTTCATATCGTGGGAAAAACCATACATGTGAGGCTTTAATTATCGGAATTAATGGAGTGGGGTCTTCAGAAGGCACCCTCGAACTTTACGATTCACACTTATTTTCTAAAGGCAGTAGATAGTGAATTACAAAAATTATCACAAACTCTAATTCGTTAACTGCAAAATAATATATTGCCTGTGCTGCGCAAGATGGCTAGCAGTTGTATACAAGTGGTTTTTCTGGCCAAACTCAAATACTTCACTGTTAAAAACCCTTGAATAAAGTTAGTTTAGACACCCTGTAAACGCCTTCTCAAGCTAGCGGCTTCTTCACGGCTTATATTCCCCGTTGTGGCACAGCAGCTGAAGAGCACCGCGCATGCGCAGTAGGGCTGATGTCTAAGTAATGATGTGACGCTCAGCGCTCCGTGGAGACCGGCAGTATGTATTGGTATGGTTGAGGTTTGCCAGGTGTGCGAAGAGGAGAAGAACGGAATGCCTCCTGGTCCGTGTTCCACATGTGCGAAGAAGTGGGCGGCAAGCCTGCCGCTCGCTGCAAGGTCTGCTGAAGGTCAAACTGTGGCGCACGTGAAACGCGCCTCAGGTAGCCCAGTGTAGCTTTCGTTTTAATAAGTCCTGAGCATTGTTAACAGTCTTCTACATGGGAACATTGGATTGATGAAAGTAAGGAATTTCATAAAATAACACGTCGAATTCACAGACAAGGCGGCAGTATTATTTCCGGCTATTGTTTGTTCCATTTCTGCAACTCAGCTCGTTTTCATAACACCGCTTTTCGATGGAGGCGAAAAGCTAGGCGCCCGTGTGCTCTGCTATGTCAGCGCACGTTAAAGAACCCCATGTGGTCGAAATTTCTGGAATCCTCCTCTACGGCGTCTCTCATAGCCTGAGTCGCTTTGGGACGTTAAACCCCAAAACCAAACAAAACCAAACCCTTTACTTCCGGTGATGACGCCAGCTAGAGGAACGACATTAGCCCGTAAAATGGTGCAAAGGCAAAGCTAGCTCCTTGGCAGCCCTAAGTGTTTAATATGTCTGGCAGCTTTAGTTGTTCCCGTCTTCTAAAACCCTTGCGAATGCCACTCGTCTGATAATTAATTCTTTAATGTTTGCCTTTATTATCCTGCGCATACAACTTAGCATACAGTTGTAAGCTAACCAATTTAAAAGAAAGGCCCCGAGCAATAATATAAATTATATAATAATGTAATTAATATAAAGTCCCACTTCGCTCCAGCCGTTGCAGCTTCACATGCATGCCATAGGGGCAGCGAGTACAGCTAGAGTTTTCCAACGATAAGGGAGGGCTGCATTCATATTTCATGCGCCCATCTGAAAATCTGAAAAGCGAAGCCCGAGTTGGCAGC
This sequence comes from Amblyomma maculatum, assembly GCA_023969395.1. NCBI lineage: Eukaryota > Metazoa > Arthropoda > Arachnida > Ixodida > Ixodidae > Amblyomma > Amblyomma maculatum. Next base: position 545,004 of record JAJIZL010017435.1, read on the forward strand.
GCTTGATAAATTTGTAATGTCACGTAGTGTCGTGACTTCACGCCAACTGACGACCAATCAGTGGACGTTTGTGCCAACGGAAAACTTTCGTCTAGCTGGCGCAGTCATGCCCCTTGTTAATTTGCGCAAACACCGAAATCACCAACGCATCATTTTGTTTTGGCAACGAGAACTATCGGTTAAAAAAAAAACTCTAGGTTGTTCTAATTTACGCAAAGCAAATAAGGTCAACTTTAAATCTTGCTAATTTAGATGCAGTGCAGTGATCTACGTCAAAGGGAATAGTGTTTGCGTTATAAGCTTTATCCTTCATTTATTTTATTATCTTAAGCCGTACCTTTTCCTGGAAATCGTTGAAAATCCGTCTCAAAACTAGGTTCGATATCCCCTTGTCGAAAGTGGAGATTCATGGAAACAAACAAAAAATGCTTCCTTCATGACACTGAGCTCGAGTTTCTACATGTGCTATCATTTAGGAACACGAATGCTAATGCACAAGTTTCCTTTCTCGATGCACAAAGCGAAGAGTCTCTCATAGTCATACTCTTCTGTATTTCAGACCGATTAAAATGTGCCTAATTTGGAGGCTTCTGGCTTGTTGATAAACGTCTAAAAATAGTACGCTGCTGCAAGCCGCAGGCAAATGAGCAAATAATGACTGAAGAGATGAAAATAATATCGGATCACGTACTCTCAAAGGCCTAAATGTTGTCACTGCCGAGAATAATTGCGCCAAGTAAATTACGCAACTTGCACATCGCAGCTAATCTGCAAATACCACCGTATTATGCACAGGAGTGTCGCTCTTATCCCAGGGTATCAATGTTTTAATCCGAAGGCGCTCACCTTCAAAACGACGTTTACCGTGCTTCGTAAGAGAGGTCAAGAAAGTTAAAAATTTTTTGCTATCGTTAAATATCTCGAGAGAGCCAAAGGCTTTTTTTTTTTTTTCATTTTTCCTTCTGGCAAGCAACAATGTTTTCAGAAAAGAACGTAATTCACCATTTTTGCTTTTCAGCAGCTAAGGCAGTGTTGTTGAGAATTTCTTTTGAGATTTCCGTTATAAAAGCAAGGATTCAATCTTTGATGACAACTAGTGATATCAGTTAAAATATATAGTTTATTTATTTTTTTATTTTTTTTAGTATTCTTCAGGCCTGTGCTAAAGCAGGAGGGATGCTCTTTCCGAAAAGTATAGCAAACATATCCCAAAAGACGAATAACCATGTCATAGAAGTGAAATATGGAGCAAGCACAACTTCAACATTTGTGACACCACTGGAAACCGTATAGAAAGGTGACCGAAATTAGCAAGAGGAAGTGGTAGCATTAACTGCAAGTAGAATAAGAAAAGCGAAAAATGTTTTTCCTCTGATCCGCTGCTCGTGGGATAGGCTTCTACCATGCTAAAGCACTGAATGCAGTTATTGGGCAAATAATGTGCTACTTATACTAACTCTATGTGAGCTTGCAACTAACGCAACAATATTCAAGTAGGTGGCTTCTAAAGGACGTTGTTCGACTGCCAGGGCTCAATTGTATCTCTCCACCATTTTTTAGTTCTGAGAAACCATAGCTAGCAACTTATGTTGAGGGATATACACTAAAATGAAAGTTCTTGGTTCAGAAACACTTGCGTTGTATGCGCAGAATAAATATGCCAAGGAACTACCTATATGAGTAATTAAATACGATGACTACATTTAAGCAGTCACTGTATATAGCTTTGAAGAATAAACACTCAAGAATGTTTACATATGCAAGTTATAAAGTGCAGAAACCACCTTTTCGAGTAGACTGCGACGGGAAGAGAACTAAATGAAAACAATATTTTATTCATTGATAACCCTAAATTGTAATTACATTTTTAGTGTGTATTTAAGCGCATGTTTATGTCGGATGCATAAAGACGTTTCTAAACGTAGACTAATTATGCGTTATGTGTGTGGCAAGCCATAAAAAGAGACATTCGGATTGAAATTTCCGATGTTTTCATTTATTTGCGTATGGAAAACAGTGGTAATCAACGAAAAACTCTACCGGATGTGGCGTATCCTTTGTGCAACGATGTTCGTGAAAAATCAACATATAGCAGCAGGTCAAACTTGCACGTGTTCCTATTTCAGTCCAGGCAAACAGAAATCCGTGAAACGAAAGACTAGAGGCAAACTCAAAATGGAATAAGATTTTCTCCCTGTCCACAAATGCGATAAAATGATATATTTCGCTATAAAGGAATCATAAGAACTTGCTCCCGAGAAACCCTTAGCAGCCACGCTTGGTATCCTCACCTTAATCGGCCGTTGGTGTCATTTGCTTCGCATGCATTAGGTGTATTTCTAAATTGCTGATTGTAAAGTACTCAGCTACAGAACTAGAAAGAAATAATTAATCGCGAAGCATTATTGCTAGCTTACCTTCGTGCCGCATGCTAGGCCACAAATAGTAATCAGCCCATAACATGTCAATAACACTTTCATGCATATATATCTATCTCGGAACCTTGCTTCTTCCGGAAAAAAATAGAATGAGAATATACAGCTTCACTCACAATACGGCGTCATCGTGGTGGTGCTAAAAACAGGTCTGATTATCGGTAGTAGCTGCTCACTTCAGGAAGCTTCAGAAAGATTTGGACGAACTCAGGGGATCTCGCCTTAAACGCAATCATTTCAAAGTTAACGTATCGGGAAACTCTTCGACAAGGCTTATTAAACGCCCTGGTTTAGCACATCACAACTGATGCCCCGCGGTCATAGCGACAAGGGCTGAGAGGTACCGAAAACGCCAACGTTGATGTTTAAAGGGTGGGGGCTGTAAGCCCTGTATGCGAATTGGGATATGGTCTGCAGGCACCATGCTTCCTAGCACGTTCCCCATATACTTGGCTCCATTTCGAGGATGCATGTATATCCACCCGAGTGCACGATATATATTAAGCAAAAAGTCGGATATAGAGCAGTAGGCACTAACCGACCAAGGTTCTACATCTGTGTAATTTGCAAGCACACTTCGCTGCTCAGGGCGTGAGGAGTAACACAATTGTCACAGGTATAGTGCTCGGGCGTGAGCATTTATACAGCATGACTAAATTTGAACTCATCCCACTACCCCGCAAAGACTCCCACTTGTTTCCATGACGAGCCTGTGGCTGGTACTCGAATAAAGAATTCGCACATATAGTTTTTCTTAAATTACCTCCTCATAAACAACTTTCACGGGTAGGAATTGTAGTTACTGAAGAGTCCTGGTACAAACTGAATTTATAAAATTTGCAACAATGTTTTGTAATTGTTTTAAAGTATATAGCATTTCATGTGTGAATAACGAAGATGTTTCTTTTTTTATTTCCGCATGGCCCGTTTAAATAATAACCAACCCAACGAGTGACTGAGGCAGAAGAGACACTGTTCAAGAAAACAGCGCTGTTTTCTTTCTGACCATCTTCCAAAATGTTTCTTTCGCCACGTTTGTGTTCAAACAACTGCGACTGCGTAACGTACTTATATTTTTACCAGCATGTTATTTCGTTCCGGTTGGCATTACTTATGCATTCTTCAGGAACACAAGCAAAATTGAAAACCAAAATCCGACTTGGTAAGCTGCCTGGAAGGCCCACCATTATCAGATCCACGTCTGTTCCTGGAAGTGCTTCCTGCTCGCAGCAGTGTACCTTCCTTACAGAAAAAAGGAAGGAGGATAGCAGGAACAACAGAGGGCGGGAACAAGGAGCGAACGGCGCCAAACACTCCTGAACTCTCATATCTATGTTGCTGTGCTTTCCTGCCAATCCGATTACTGCACCAGAACCCGGGTATTGTTTGTCGTTACCTGCTTTGGGAGATTTGTCGTGTTCGGCATCACTTTTTTCCCCAGATCTCATTTCCGGCTGAGGCGAACTGTTAGGCCACGCAACCAAGTTCCTGCTCGCACAAAGGTTTTCTCTTCTTTTTTATTTGGTTCAGGTTTTGTACCAGTCTTTCATACACTTATCGGTTGCTCAAGGATGAGAGAAGCTTCAAAATGTATAGATAAAATCAGGCATGTCTTTTCTTTCTTTGAAATGGAAAATTTATCAGATGTCATTGCGCATAATTGTGCACACTGTTTGCGTCGAATCAGATTGGTCTAGTTCGCAATTCAAGCGATGGATGCAGGCTGGAAGTACGTAGCTGAGGTCATTTCCAAATATTGTTTACAAGCCTTGAGTGAATGAGAAATGGCGTGAGTGTAGCTAGGCGTTATTTGTATAGGGTTACACAGGAAAAACATATTTGTATTATTTTTATACTTTGCATTTTGATGAATATTTGTACGCTCTGGAAAGGGTACAGATTACCGAGAAGACAAATGTCGGGTACAGCACTTATTACAAAACTTTATCCATAGAACCGTCTCATCTAGTATGAAGACTGTACACGAAGAATTCCTACAGAAAGCGAACTAAGATTAGTTTATAAACAAAGAAACTTTCAAACTATGAACGTTTCTCCTAAAAGTATATTTGGCGCAAGTGCTGGTACAGCGAGGAGGGGCACGCAAGGACATGTACAGTAGAACGATGAACAATCCAGACGTAAATATGATTAACATGACTCATCACTTCGTGTTGTGGGCACATAGGAAAAATTGCTTGGTTGTTATTCTCGTCCCTACCTCATTATATAGATTGACGTTTGGTACGGATGGACGACTAATGAATAGGTCTTTGGAGCTTAAACGTCATCACGCCTTTCAAAATTTGCATTCAGAATAAACCTGTTACGTCTGACTGGAGTCTTTACACAGAATTTTAAAGTGCCGGAAGCGGTCATTATCCATAAAGCGGGTCATTTAATGAAATTTCAGAACACCACCCAAGTTCGGGGCCTTACAAGTTCGGTGCTGTGAAGCCGACGAGAATTCGGCACAAGCCAGCTGTGAGCCTTTGGTCAAAAAACCCATCTTTTTACATTTCTTAGACGCAGGGGTCTTATCATCGTCCCCTCTCAACTTGGTTAGAACAGCCTACCTTTTTCTTTCCTTTATTGCACCTTTTAATATTCTTTTTACATATTTCTTCATACTCTGAGGAAATAAACGGCGTTATTAAAAAAATATGCCATGCACATATGCAATATTGGCCCTTCCGGGCGAGGGTCACGAGCGTAGTGTCTGGAGAATCCACCAGGGGGGGGGGGGGGGGGGGGGTGGCGTTGAAGAAGCTGCTTCCGCTGAAGATAGAGACCCCAGCTGTTCTATACAGGCTGCGGCGGACATCGAAAAACCATAAGCCGGAGTAGCATTTGCCGAGAACCTTACCAAATTCGACAGCGAGCCAACCTCGAAGCGGCAGCAATGAGTGCTGCGATCACTTACTGTAGTATAGTTTTGTTAAATGATAGTGCAACCAAAACAATCTTTCTTCCACAGGTCCAACTTTATTCAGACACAAAAGAAAGATTTATTGTTCGATTTAAAGCCCTTGTGCTAACGCACTGCAATGAGAAATAATGTTACGAAGCGGCAAGCCGATGAAGACAGGAGACAGAACATGACCGATGACGATGGTAGATGACGTTTAATGAATGTTCACGGGCCTAGCGCGAGCGCTGCTGCCCGCGCGACTGCCCGCTTCTTCTTCCTTATCGACCGTAACATGACCCGGGGCCACCGAGCGATCGTCCCGATCGTGGACGAGGAAGTTTAGCGATGTTAATGATTTTATGGCATGATGATGGGCGTGTCTGGATGCTTGAAGAAGAAGAAGAGGAAGAAGGAAGAATAGAACGGCTTGCCGGTACGATGTCTGATGCGTGGGTGATCCGCCTCCCTTGGAGCTGTCAACCATCCGTCACCAGAGTCCATGGGACCGATGGCTCGAGGTCACGTCGGGCAGCTTGGGCGGGGGTTCCGTGTTCGTGTCCATCGGTTCCTTCGGGTCATTCGGGTCTTTCGGGTCTTTCGGGTCCTTCGTCTCGGTTCTGATTCGTATGTCTGTTCTCCTTGTCCTCAGGTCCGGGCTGGGGGCTGGGCGGTGGTAGTTGGTCAGGTCTGGGCTTGAAGGGCTGGGGTGAAGCTGCTCAGCGATGTCCCTGGGCCCTCGGTGATGGTCCCGGCTTGAAGACGGCCTCGATGCTCCAAGGCGAGGATGGGGATGTCGTACGCCGCACCTCCACCAAATGTTACGAAGCGGCAGGCCGATGAAGACAGGAGACAGAACATGACCGATGACGATGGTAGATGACGTTTAATGAATGTTCGCGGGCCTAGCGCGAGCGCTCCTGCCCGCGCGACTGCCCGCTTTTTCTTCCTTGTCATCCGTAACAATATTATAAAAATTAAGGAGACATTCTTCGCGCCTGTCTTGTACCAACACATAAGAGAAGAATTTTCGTAATAAAATTAGGTGCTCAGTATGTAGTCACAAAATGTCAGAAGCCTCTTTAATAAGGGCCATAAATGGCTCATATTAGAAAATTATAGCACCATGAATATTCACCTGGTCTTCCTTTTATCCTAATTCCCTTTTTGTTCTTGAGCCTCATAAACCAAAGTATATTGCTTACCTTATCAAGAGCAAAGCGCTGGAAATTCTTGGAAAGCATTAAAGTGAGAGTATTGGCATTTCAGAAGAGGCTTACTTTAAAATTTGTAGGGTATGCCGCACATTGGCAGTGGATAGCAGCGAGATTTGCATTTGAAAGCTAAATATGTATTCACTATGGTTTACATTAAGATTTGGTTTGTGGGTTTAACATCCGAAAGCGACTCGGGCTATGAGAGATGCCGTAGTGGAGGTCTCCGGAAATTTTCTCCACCTGGGGTTGTTTAACATGTACTGACATCGTACAGCACAGAGAATGAGACATTGGATTCAGTAAATATCAATTATGTAAATAGCTCTGGTGCTGTGACCACATACCAACGCACTCATATAGTAAAGAATTGGGAAAGTGACGTGTTGACAAATATGTCTAGAGCTTCTATGGACCAGGAAACTCGAATCGGGGCATGATTTCTGGTGAATGAATAATTGTTAGGAGGCAGAGGGAACACAGTGTGGAGCGCTCTGTCCCAAGTTTTGGAGGACAAATACAATGAAGTTCTTGTTATTCATAGTGAAATATAGGAAACAACTAAAACACAACATTCAACAAGCGACTCTGAAAAGTAAAAAAAAAAAGCAATTGGTGCCGCCGTTCGGAAGACGTCGAAGTGAAGAGCAGTAGCTCTGCTAGAAATTTATACGAGTGAATTTAAAATGAGTTTGTGTGAGATCATCCATAGCTCATTCATATGCATATCCATAGCATATGTATTCACTCTATACGCGGAACGAGCGCATATCAGAGGAGCACACCAGGAGATGCCTCTATATACTGACGAGGGATGGATGAATGGAATATAGGAGCGTCCCCTTTGAAATGGGGTGGTAGCATTTGCTATCATGCTCGTTTTGTTTCCCTATATCTTAATTATTGCTTTAGATCAGTTACCTATACCATGAATCTATTTATAGAATTTTTGTTTCTACATTACTAACATTATGTTACGTTCCTGCTTTTAAGCCACCAACCTTCCGATTGTTTTTGCTAGCTTCCACCGCAGGTTCATTCACCCGGCCACTGATATCTCTAAACTCCAGGGCCTCAGAAAGAATGACTGCGCCTGCATAACTTCCGTATGGATGCCATATCACGTTCGAGTATAAGATGTTTAATTGTTTGTGTGGATTTACCCCATACTAAGCATGTGTAATATTCATGGTTAAATTTCTTGTTGTAGCTGCGTGTTCTAAGGCCCCCTTATCTAGCTTCAAAAAGTAGGGCACTGCCTCTTGAGTTATCAAAGAAAGCTTCCTTCCTGATCTGCTTTTTCCACTTTCGGTGCAGCTCCGCACTCTTTTTCTTTTCATAGAATTTATCCAATTTTTACCCTCTGTTTTTTTTACCTGTTGCTTAACGCTCTATGTTTCTTCGTCCCTGTGACCAGCATACTTACTGGCTAGTTTCCTAGTTGTTTTCCTCCATTGTGAGTCAACGAATTTAAGATATAGGTATTTAAATACTTTAGCTGCCCAATTTTTACGCTCCAATTTCCACAGGCGTTCCTCATATAATATATTACTCTTAATTTCCCGTACTTCGAAAGATGCCCAGCCCATATCTCCCTGTACCACCTCATTTGGGGTTTTGCCGTAGGCACTTAGTGCTAATCCTCCGACGGCTCTCTGATTTATTTCTAATGTCCACTGTATCTCTGCTTTTAAGCACAAACCGCATTTTCGAAAGTAAGCCCTGACACCATAATTCCTTTCCAAATACCGCATAAGACATCCAGCGCCACCTAGCGCATAAATTATGATCATGTGGTTGGCGTATACGATGCAATACATGCAACAGATCTGAAAATAATAAATCGTTTGGTACTACTCCGGTTTGTATACGACTACCCCTTTGCGAGTCATGCCCCCTACCTCTAAGAAGCACCCAAATCGGAATCGTGTTCGTTTGGGGCGCTTCCATGGTCCAGGATTCGGTCGTTAATTCTATTTCTTAACGTTTAAACTAGTATTTCAGAGTATTGAATGTTTGTCTTTAATTTAAATGTAGCTTTATTGGCATACCACAACTCATAGGTTATATTTTCAATCCAAATTTTGTCTGCAACCGTCCCGCGTTACGTAGCTCGTGTGGTGGGAGTATATCAGGAAAATGCCGAGTTAAGCGAGTTGGTACATTGTTAGACATAAAAACAGCGTGGCAATGAAGAGAAGAGAAAAGACGCAACCAGCGCTGAGCTGGCAACCAAGGGCGCGAAGATTACTAAATGAATTTCGTGTTCTTATTCGGCTCATCGCACCACTCATGGAAACGCCGCACATGGTGCTTATCCTGCTTGCATGCTACTCAGAGGCAGTCCTTGAAGAAACGATGCTGTCGCCACCTATCTGAAGCCATATTCCGGCACATCCTGCGGCTGTGGCCTTTCAATGGACGCAGAGGACCACACAACACCTGAAATTCAGCCGGTCAAATAGCACGTCTTGCGTGCCAGGAGGCTATGCGTGCTTTAAAGGCACATAATGCCATCAAGGAAACCAAGGTGCCCTGGTTGTTAAATAGAACGGGATTAACACACGGAACAAGGCTCAATATACAAGAAATGAAAATGGAAAAAACAGCGAGTTGAGCGATTTGGTACATAGTTAGACAAAAAAAAAAAGCGCTACAACGGAGTCGAGAGAAGACGGGACCAGCACTGCTAACGTCGTCTCTCTTGACTCCGTTGTAGCGCTGTTTTTTTTTGTCTAAGTGGGAGTATATAGAGCGGAACAAACTATATATGTAGTGCCTTCCTAACAGGATGATTCGGTCGCCAACTATGGAATTTGTATACAGGGTAAGGTGGGGTATATGGTCACAACGCATTTTAGCGACCAGCACTTTGGCTGTGCCGTCAGAAAGAGATGTACCATCCTGAATTTGGGATTCCGAAACTATGCCGCCATTTTGGCCCATGCAACCTTAGACACGAGGTTCCACTTCCAATTATCTTACTGGATTATGACGTCGTCATCGGCAGTCGAATTGGGTCGCCGTCTTGAATGACTCGTATTCAAGATTTTCACACCTATCGACATTCTGTCCACACGGACACCAAGTCGAGAAACGTAAAAGGTAAGAGCTAGGGCTCCTGAAATCAATCTGCTTTTCTTCCTATTTTCACATTGGTTTTAAATAACGGTACGGTTTGCCACCGTATAAAACAATTTGCAGTTTGTCCAAAATATTTTGGAGCAAACATAAAAATTTCAGCGGTGAAAGATTTTTAAAACTACACTTTCGAGACATCTAGACGGCATCTGCAGCCCTATACTAGCAGTCGTTATCAGCTATAGAGAGAGATGAACCATAGGAACGAGTAAGCTGGACAACTAAATTCCAATACAGAAGTATTGTTCCCGCCAGTGTTTTGTAAAAGTCTTATGATTGAAAATTTCGAATGCGCGACTTCCCTCGGCGCTGTTTGTAAAAACAAAACGGAGCCGTTATTTAATGCGTCATGCTGAGAAGCTACGGCCCTCTAATGCCGCTCCCCAAAATACTAGTTGGATCCCGCCCGGATAGTGGCTTTTCAATGAAGGCTAAAAGCATGGCTGCCATGTAGTTTGTGATGTTAGTGCCAATTACAGAACCCCAGTTGGCTGAAATTCCCTGTTCCTTCCACTACGGCATACCTCGTAGACTCAGTATCGTCTTCATGTTAAACCTTATCAGTCAATACAAATGAACTCTGTGGCTTACGCGCATAAGTGACCTTTTCTGCCTTTGCAAGAGTCATGGTGCTTGTCCCTACTGCCTGGTCCACATGACACGGCGGAGGAGATCATGTGGCATGTGCGACCTGGAGGGACACGCAGAAATAGGGTCGTTTCAACTGCGCTATACATGTGTGCTTTCAGGAGACCGAGCACAAGAGCAAAAAAAAAAAAAAAGAATATTGTTATCCCCAGAGCCACAAGAAGGCACGCTTTCAAATTTTTAGGACGAAATAAAGCTACTGCCCATTTCAAGTTGTAAAATAGCAGTTAGAACGGCACTCCTAACTGCAATTATTTAAAAGCTAGTTAATACAGATTAGTTAGAGAGCACCTAGTAAATACGAGATATACATGTTTTAGGGTGTCCACTTTTGTGTCAAAGGGCTGTAGACACATTTCGATAACTAAAAAAACGCCTGTTCTTAAAACGTCCGCCCATATTCAAGGAAGCAAGCGCTACACTGCTACCGTTTACTCTATTATATGAATTATGAAACGAACTGAGCCAACTCCTTTACGAGAGTGTATAACGCGTTGGAATATGGAATGTCGGCGGTCCGCTATATCGTGTGATAACAGGATGAACAGCTAGAACTTAAAGGGTCTAATCACGCAGGCGGGAAACATGGTCACCATACATTATATAGCACTTATAAAAAATAAAATAAAAATTAAAGAGCACTGGAGAATCTGCACTGAAGCAACGCGAAAGCGCGGATGCTGCTGTTGGTTACTTCTGGTTGCTTCTAGTTGCTTAATTCACTTCTTGTTTCCCATATTAGTGTTTGGTATTTCAAATTGCGCGCCAACCCTTCCTATGCCATTTTCGGCTCTACTTTCTGTTGCGTGACGTCACTTCCTCTTACGTCACATTAATTCACTTCTTGTTTATTCATTTTAGTTTTGGTACTTTCAAAATCCGCGCCAGTTGCTTCCTATGCCCTTTTTCGGCTTTACTTCCGGTTGCGTGACGTCACATGCTCTGCCGTACAATAATTGACTTCTTGTTTATTTATTTTAGTCTTTTGTACTTTGAAATTATGCACCAATCTCTTCTTAGGTCCTTTTGCGGCTCTACTTCCGGTTGCGTGATGGCACTTTCTTGACGTCTCCGTAATTGACTGCCTTAATTAACTGCTTTAGTGTTTGGTTCTTTCAAATTGCGCGCTAATCCCTTTCTATGCCCTTTTTTGGCTCGTCTTCAGGTTGCGTGACGTCACATTATTGACGTCACCCTAATTGACTGATTTAATTAACTATTTTAGAATTTGATACATTCAAATGTGGCGACAAGCCATTCGCTAATGAGACCATTTTTGCCTTTACTGTTAAATTTTTTGCCATAATTAATTACCTGATTATTTTATTGGCCTATTTTTCGCACACATCATGTCACCCTCTATCGATTGACACCACTCATCAACCCCTACCACTTCTCAATTACAACTGGCGCCGACAACTTTTATATTTTTTGCCTGTGATTAATTACCTAATTACCTTTTTGGTCTAATTATTTGTTCTTAAGCAACATTATGTCAGCGTCTATTGATTGACACCACTCATTAACCTCTGCTACTTGTCATTCTCAATTAGTCACAACTGCTGCGGACACGATTTTGCGGACGCGGTCTGCAGACAAAAATCTGTGAACATGTGAAAATAACGAAGTAACGCTTTCGCGTTAGTAATGACATATAGATTTATGCACAGAAAATAGTAGTAGCTGCTGTAGTACGGATTTTTAAGGAAATTAGAAATGAATTGTATGGCTCAGAATCACAAATATAACAGTTCCTGTGGTTGCATTTTATCTTCATTAGCAGAGCAAGTTAGGGAGGAACAGAGGAGGGTAATACAGCTAAAAAAAATGACAGCTCAGAATGCCTGTAAAGCGTACTTTGCCTTGCGCTCGACTTGTATGTGGCAAAGCAAACAGAGTTACTTCTTGTTTGACAAAGCATGCGTGGTATTAAGCAGTAATGTTCCAGGAGAAGCAGAGCAAATGATATTGAGGAATTTAACAAAAAAACTGAAGGTATACCTTCTTTCCCGGTATTATGAGATATATTTAGTTCCGCGGCTCGCTTTCTTTGCGTTCTTATTTTTCATTACTGTTCATAGAGAAAATAGCTAGTGTCTCAGTCTCCATACTATGGATATATTTTGAAAGTCAAAATGAGGCTCGTTTGGAATTCTTTTCAAGGCTGTATAACTTTGTAAGTGAGCTAATTTAACACGATACCAATTCCAGAAATGCGAAATAAGCTTACTAATATAACAGAGTCATTACAGAAATCATATTGATGACTGTCAGTTTAAAATACTGAATGTTGAATAACAAGTTTAGCGGCGTCATCGCAGTTCCACATACTTTGTTTACTTCCCCTTTCGCCCCGGTGCGCGACCACATAATTACAATGTTAACTTTTTTCTCTTTTGAAGTCAAGATGACGGAAATAATAAGACAAAGCCTAACAGTATCTCAACACATAAGCTAGATTTGTGTACACCCCTCGTAATTGCTGCGGGAGCGGACTCATTCCCTTCGATGGCTATTATTATCATAAGTGGCAGCTACTGACCGCAGCCACATGCAAACAAAGACGCTTTGGTCCAGCGACGTGCTAGGCTCCTGAGACTCCGGTGTCTACTATATCACCCCTACTCCTTCTACCTTCACCCGGTGATCAGTTACGAGAGGCAGATTCGCTGCTCACCTTGTGCTTTCGCCCTTCTCTTTCTCCACTTTCCTTCGAAGGAAGACTGCAGAAACGCTGAGCTTACCTCTTTATCACAACAGTGCAGCCGCTTGGCGATCAACTCAAGAGCGGCAAGAAGGCTATCATCCATCACACCACAAGCTGTTTCCTGTGTAGGCAGCCGCCATGTCGCAAACAAGTAGCGTTGCGATGGAGCGCAACGGGCATTGCGTCGGCTGCCGCTGGAAGCAATATTTCCGGCGCCATTATGCAGCACTTGTTGCTTTTTGCGAGAGGAACACCCGTAGCATCGTGTTTTGGTGGGGTAGCTGAATATTTGCTGTTTTGTGCCCATGAGAAATGCATTAGTGGCGAGCTGAGCATGGCAGTCGGGAATAATGGACCAACTCTTCGCCAGCTTTGCTCCTAATGACGAGACTTGCGCTTGTTTGGAACGAGATGCTCTTATTAAGAGCTTTCTTTAGGCACTCGTATATTTGCATCCATTCGCACTCGTAAACCCATGAAAAAAGTAAAATTCTAAATCGATATTTAGTTTGATGATGTTTTCAACTGATCAGGCGAATTAAAAATGCCTTGTCATCGGCCACAACATATAGCTTACTTTAACTTAGTATTGCCGTTACTTTTGCTAACGGTTTTAAGACTCATGACCGACATATGCATCCTTCTCCACAAAATGCCGCCAATTCATTGCAAAACCTGCTCACGCCTTTCTGCTTAGTCTTGGAAAGAAGAATTTGCACGCCGCGTCTACGCCAAGCTACCTTTTGGAACAGAAGCGTTGAAGTATATTTGGAAGGTTTAAGTACTTTTACAATGCAAAGGTGATTTTGAAGAAAGTTGCCCGTCAGAATCAAATTGGCGCAAAATGAGTGAAAATTGATTGGTTTTGCTTCTACAGAATGTGAAGCATGGACTCTTATTAGTTCAAAGAGGCAATTGCCAGCCACGAGGCAAGTCTTAAATGGCTGTGTTCTTACGGAATGTGTCTGAGAACTTACAGTTGTGCCAAGTCTACCTGGCCACCTGTAGGATTATAACCGAATATTCACACCAGGATTAGGCTAAATATAAAAAAAATTGAGATCACTTCGAGCTGATGCAATAAAATTGCATTAGCGCACCCTCTATCAATGACTAAGTGTTTCCTTTGTGCGACTAATGTCCTCCTTTCTTAAAACTTGAAAGTCATCTTGTCACGCAAATTTCGTATGGCGTGATCTAGTTGCATGACTGAAGTGTTTTGAAAGACTGCGTCATGGTACTTCAGTATGACGTCGTCGAGTCACGTAACTGTCAAGATTTTTCAACTCTTTCTCTTCTCGTCGCGTCATGTCGTCTAAATAGATCAATTATTCAACATCAAATTTATCACTTTCTTTACTTTGCTCTATAATTGATTGTCCATAAATAATATTAAGAAGCAATGACTATTAAATTGCCATCATTTATTTGTCACAACATATAACATTACTTACTACTAATTTCATCAATCATGCTACGTATTATGCTCAAACACATAAACATCGACACGTTTGTTTGTTTGTTTTGGGGTTTGGGGTTTAACGTCCCATAGCGACTGAGGCTATGAGAGACGCCGTAGTGGAGGGCTCCAGAAATTTCCAGCAATTAGGTTCTTTAACGCGCACTGGCATCTCACAGCACAAGGGCGCCTTGCTTTTCGCCGCCACCAAAAGGCGACCTTCGAGGACGGCATTCGATCCCGCATCCTTGGGGGCAGTAGTCGAGCGCCAAAAAAACTTCGAAACGTGACGTCGCAAAATGTACAATTTGCGTTGGACATATTTTGCGGACATATTTTGCGGACAGGGCTTCCTGTAGCATACTTCGCGTTTGGCGAGTCATATAAGGATTTCCCTAAAAGCTGCTGTTTTTATTTTCACGTAAATACTAAAGTGAAAACGTTGCTCGAGATTCGAATGTAAGTGTGAGCGTTATATTCCATTTACGCTCGCTATTACTTAACAGCAGTGAACCTCTTCATTTTCTGGAACAAAAATGAATTGTCGGTAGCGTGGACACGAGAGAATGTTGAGCCGCCTACTGATGCCAGAGGTGGAGGCTAATTTTACAGGATCCCAACATTGGAGCTATTAAAATGTTAGGCACAAAAAACAAATGGCCCACTTTTACAGTGTCTTCTTGATATTGTTGCTTATCTCGTCATCCTGAGATACAACCCCTCAGGTTATCACATACATCAGGGCGGCACTTTGGCTCTTCAGTCGAGAGATTAAAATACTTGAAATGTACACTATGCGTCCTCTTTTTTTTTTTTTTTTGGGGGGGGGGGGGGGGGGGCAGCGAAATCAGCTTTTACTCTTATGCATGCAAATTTGCAGACATAATACGATGGCTTCTATTTTCCCTATTTTCCGCCTTGCAATTAGCCTTGCAAGCGTTGCAGTGACATGATGGCATGGCGGCCAACTATATTTCAATATTTTCGTATTTTAGTTACCTGTAGCCTAGCAGAAGGAATCTTGAAGTTTTCAGGATTCCAAAAGTACCCCTTTTGTATACACGGCTATACCTGAAAAAACATTTTTCGACGCTGATACCTGGGCAAGTTGGCATCAATACATAATCTAAAATGAGCGCAATAACACTGACACATAGGGAGTTAAGAAGTTGAAGTGAGCGCTTGTTTTGCCCTTATATTCTCTTTATATCGTGTTTATCCGCTAATGTTATTTATGTATACATTGCTATACTATAGTATCAAGGCCGAGGATAATTAGGCCTAATTAGGCCAAAATAAACTTCCGTCAAACATAGGTCAGAAAATGAAGTGACCGTCTCAACAAAGATATCCGCTTCCCTCTTCCTAAGCGTAATACACATGGTACGCATTGTAATCTTCATTATTCCTGGCTAAGCATAAATGTCGTAAGGTCGCATTACAGTACTACGTCTCAGTCTTAACACCCATTCTTAAGCCTCACTAAGCTTAGCTAGGCTTAGCTAAGCCTAATATGCGCTCCTTAGCCCATTTAGTACGAAAGCACTTCTACATCGCACTAGTAAAGCTTGAAGTTAGCTATAGCTAAACCACTGCTTTTTTTTTTCTTAGCAGAGGCCGTCCACCATACGGCTACAAGGTTCATGGTTGCAGCAGTAGTTTAAGATAGGATTTTGTTCAACTTCAGGTTAACTGTGGAGATCAATACAGACAGAACGTTGCGAAAGTAATATGAAACACTTTGGCGGACCACATTAAAGCAGTTCGTCTGAAGGTGCCTCTATTATCACCCTTCATTGTTATGTCACATCCTTTAGAAATGCAATACAAATCCCAATCTTCAATGTTGCAATGTTATGTCGTTTCTTGAGTAACATAAACGATTGCATGGCTTTTAAAATTTGACCGTTCGTCTGCAGAACTATAAATACTGTCTTTGCAATCGCAAATAATATAAAATATTATATCTCAAATTATATACAACACTCTGAGATAAACAAGGAATCCAGGATCAAGTAATAAAGACCCTTCTGACAAAATGGCATCAAATTTAACAGCAACATATCACTTAGCTGAGTACTGCTTTCAGACAACAGCTTGAGAGAACGCCCTAGAAAGGATTTGAACTGCGCATGCAAAAACCAACCATATGGTTGTTGTTTTCACAAGAATAAATAAATTCTTTATACCCAAATATATGAATTGTGCCTCACGAGAATACCTTTCGAGGTGTCAACCAACTTCTGTGTTTATTTGGTCGAAATGTTGGCTGCCCTAGCGATTCGGGTTACGGAT
Source organism: Amblyomma maculatum (assembly GCA_023969395.1). Classification (NCBI taxonomy): domain Eukaryota; kingdom Metazoa; phylum Arthropoda; class Arachnida; order Ixodida; family Ixodidae; genus Amblyomma; species Amblyomma maculatum. The sequence continues at coordinate 561,811 of JAJIZL010017435.1, forward strand.
TCGGCCAACGTATTCAAAGTTGTCTTAGCGTCCGCTGCCGCCCGTCTCGGATCTACAAAGCCTATGACCTGTCATCTCTCTCTCGCTGCCGTTCAGGTCACCACGGGACGGAGGTGGTGAGCAGAAAGCGCGCTCGGAAGAGATGCAGTATGGTTGCTGAGACAAGTGTGCATAATTTGCCCTGGTGGCCTTTGCATGTCATATAACTATGATATATAGGGTACGTTTGGCGGGGACATCTGCTTTTGCCAATCATTACAGAATCACAGCACTCTGTAGACGAAGACACACGGTAAGGATAGTAGTGTTAAGAGCGGTTTTGTGTGTGTCATAATTCTGTGTTGTCGTGTAAAAGCGCTGCGGTTTCTCTAACCGCCGCGTTATAACGCTGGCTTGAGTGTCAAAGCGTAAACAAATCACTAGCGTCCGCGTAGCCACTGGCACGGTATCATCAAGTCGGGGGCCGACTGCAGCAGGGAAGGGGGAAAAGAGTGCGGTGAACAGTTGAACAGCTACCCCCCCCCCCCCCCCCCTTTTGTGTGGCTGGTATGCTGCATTCCGACCCGCAAAAGGGGGAGAACGGGAAGCAATGAACTTTTCACCTGAAACGCTGATTTGGTCAGCGAAGGTTTTGTTTTTGTTTTTTTTTTTCATTTTTGCTATGGCTTCATTTCTTATCCTCTTGCTCCTCTGCCTGTATTGGTTAGTTTAGTTTGTAGGGTTTAACGCCCCTATGCGAGATCCAGGCCACTAAAGACCTGTATTGGAGGTTTGAAAATAGTGATCACTTGGGTCATTAACATGCACTCTCATCTCGCCGCACAGAGACGCCACTCCGTTTTGCCGCCATCGAAAAGCTACGGCTAGCGGTCGTGTTCAAAAGCGTGTACTCTGATACAGTATTCGGGTATCCTAACCTTGTCCCATTAGGAGATGCAGCTGCAAAAGGCCCCGCCGGGGTGGCGCAGTAGTTAAGGCGCTCGACTACTGTGCCCAAGGACGCGGAATCGAATCCCGGCCTCGGCGGCCGCTTCTCGATGGAGGCGAAAAGCTAGGCGCCCGTGTGCTGTGCGATTTCAGCGCACGTTAAAGAACCCCAGGTGGTCGAAATTTCCGGAGTCCTCCACTGCGGCGTCTCTCATAGCCTGAGTCGCTTTGGGACGTTAAACCCCAAAACCAAACCAAACCTTTCCGCTGCAAAACAAGCTAGCGCAGCCCATGCCATCGCGACCATACATTCACTGCCGCCGCAGAGGCTATCACGCGCATGCGCAGAGCGCAAAATAGCTCACCAAAAATGTGCTGCACCATCGCCCATGCGCAATACGCAACATTAGGCTCTAGTGAATGTTATGTGGCTTCACTGTCTGCGCTTCACCTATGATGAGGTAGAATATTCTAGATCACCATAGCTACAACCGTTTTTCCAGGTGACACCTCTTAAACCATAGGAAAGCGGGCTGCAAAAGAAAGAGATGCCTAGTATAGGTATCGCCAGTAGTTTCGACCACCTCATGTTGTTCAACATGAAGTGAGATAACACAGCCGAGCAAGACTGTTGACGGCTGCATTTACAAATTCAACATGAACGCCACCCAATGGCGCAGTATATATGAGACTGCCTTGCATGCCGCAACATCTCAACAAAATACGTTCCATACTTGTGAATGCATTTGTTATTTGTGCTAAACCAATCAACGGCGGCGCTCGGGCCCGAGCCACGCTGCTGTCGCTCTAGGTATTTGCACCTGAGGCCTAAACTGGCGTTAAATTTAATGGAGTCGCTGAAGCCTCCTTGCAAGCGGCAAGGCGACAGCACTTCTTGCCTTTTGCTGCTCATGCTGCCTGCACTGCTATAAATTCTATGCTTTGTGCTTTACACGTGCTTCTGCCAACGCCTGGCGCGCTCAGATATGTCTCTTCATGCACTGGTGCCATCTACATTGCGTTGTTATGACCAGACATTGTAGCCATGCCTAGGGCTAATAATAATTGGCAACTCTTGATGTCTTCGGTTGACAGCACCCGCGGAATTTTCGGCGCACTCAAGTGCGGCCACACGCTTGGAAGGCCGCCTTCGTGATGTGAAGTAGTTTCGGCTGGGGCGACCACGACACTAGTGGGTGGCGGTGTGCCACCTGGTGGAACCATGGTGAATCGCGGTGTGATGCTGTCACGCAACGCGAGCTTGCAAGCGCGTGCAGATGTTGCTGTCGACGCGGCCGTTTTCACTCGACAGTGGCCGATAGCTAGGAAAAGAAAAAGAAGCACAGCATCTCATGTGAGCATATTGTACATAAATCTTCAACAAGACACCAACTGAAGTGCACGCAACACATACGTAGTTTCCGGCCGACGACCTGTACGTAGCTGAGGTCTGCAATATGTGCTTCTTACAACGTGCAAGGCGGAAACTGGTGAGCATAACACCAGGATGGTGCCTGACAAACGTAGGCAAAACTACAATATTTGGCGAGCATGCTTAGGCGTCGGTAATTAGCGCTCGGTACACACACCTTTTGTAACAACTTAAGAAAGTCTCCGAGATCGTCAAGGGTCTCGGATGCCAGGCAGTTGAACAGAAGGAAAGAAGAGTGAAAGCATTCTGCGATCCTCGCACGTTTGGCTAGAGCAAACAGGGACTAGCTCCTCGTTTCGTGTTTGACGTTACTTCCTGCGCAGCGGCACGAGAGCAGTGCGTCTCAGCCGAACACGCCATATGACTATGACGATGACTAACCATGGCCTTGACTAACCATGCATTTGACTATGGTTAACTTTCACTAATTATGAAGATTATCACAATCGCTAGCAAATCGCCATGACTAGGATCAACTATACCTAGGACTAACCATGAGATTATTACGACAAACCATGACGAACTACAGTCCTTTACTAATGAAATCATAAATAATATAATTATTAATCAGTGGCTTATTTCATTATTATCGATCTTTAGGTGATGGAGAGATGTGTGAACGTTTTCTCGTAGAACATTCTGGTCACAGAAAGGTTGGGGCGGTTGAAGGCTTTCGTATTAAAAAGGGATACTTGTGTACCTCCTCCCCCTCACCCTTGAATAAGTCTTCCTGTCAGCTCAATTTAACGAATATTACTCACTACAGAATTGCACAAGACAAGGAAGCGTTTGTATTTCGCTTTCTTGCTTCCTTGGTCGGACCTGGGTGCCCAGGCTCAGTAGTCAAACATCAACTACTTAGCCAAGGCGATGTAGCACAGGCTATTGTGCAAGTGTCTGGAGATGCTATTGCTTATGAGCCGAGGAACAACTGCATCGTTAAATTGCGTATTTTTTCCGAACTATTTGACTACAGTTGGGGCGCTGCCATGCAACCTTAAGGGCGCTCATTTCGCAGAATGAGCTTTGTGAGCTATCGCGGAAAATCAGGCATCAATTAAATCCGAATTTCCATATATGATCTGCGAAAGTACTGTTTGGAATTTTTTGACAAGGCCCTTCTTGAATAAATTGCAATATTAGATTGGGACAGAGTTTGGTTACTTTTTAAAATCATTATTTGGTTTGCTGTAAAGAAAACGCGCTATGTGTCAAAACGTTTTTGCTGTCACTCCGGACAAGTGGAGTGTTTCAGGAACAAAGACCGGCTTCTGAAGAATAGAGAAATTGTTCTGCACACTGGCTAGCCAGACTGTGATACCCACCCGCGAACAAGTCGTTTACTAAACTGTAGGTAGAGGTTTGCAGACGACTTCAAACCAACTTATTTGCAAAGACGAATTATGCAGCTTCTGTTATGATTTTGTTCAGTTTATGAGGTTTACCGTCCCAAAGCGATTGAGGCTATGAGAAACGCCGTAGTGGAGGAGGAGGAGGAAGATGAGGAGGAAAGACAGGGAGGTTAACCGGTAAAGGAGCTGGTTAGCTACCCTGCACTCGGGGAGAGGGGTAGGTGGGTACAAAAGTTGTGGGTGATAGAGGGATGGGTGAAGACAGTACAGTCACATCACAGACATGTCATATCACATCACGTCACAGTCATATCCCGTAACATAAAAAATTATAGCCTTTCGATCAGTCCTCTGCTTTTCATAAAGCGGAGCAGTGCCTGACCACCTCGACTTTTTTACGTGCACTGACATCGCAAATCACACGGGCGCCTTGCTTTTCGCCGCCATCGAAAAGCGGCTGCATCGGCTGGGATTCGATTTCCCATCCTTGGGCACAGTAATCGAGTGCCCTAACCACTGCACCCTCGCGGCGTATCACCGCTTCTATTCAGCTTCTATCATGAAGGACAATACTTCTACAAAGGCAAAAAATTTAATGATTGGCCCTTTCTAAATCGCATGATATGGAGCTACTCTCGGGCTTCACAAGGAAATCAATTCATTAAAGACTGAAAACTGGGATACACTGCTGTACAGCTCCGACCAATAGACTGATCTTCAACTGATCCGATTGGCCGGAGACGGCGTCGAAGCTCAAGGGATAGCGTCTATTGTCTAGACGGGGATGACCTGTAGGCGACTCCCCTGTAATCGTCGGAAAATAAAGTCATCCCGTCCTCCGTGTGCACTTGACCGGCGCAGTAGAAAAATGGAAGAAAATGGATGTGAAAGCTGAAAGAGAGACAGAGGTGCTGGTAATAGAGGCCCGATGAGTAATTTTTACTTCCTTGAGATATTTACCGTGCCTTGATATTCCACATCCCGACCTAGGTGGTCTTGCATTGCATAGGACACTGACTCCACATTTTTCGCCTCTATCTAAACGCAGCCGTCAGTCGTTGATCTCCGCCTGTAACGGTATGACGAGAAGCGTTAACAGCTTCGGTTTGCAAACATGAAGATTCTGTCCGCATATTCGTAACTGGAGATTGGTACACGCCTAATTACTAGTATTTTAATTGGTTTAGCGTATCATACTGTTTTGCATACAGTCTCATATAAAAGGCCACTCCGCATAATCAGCTTGTAATCTGTTCAGTTTCACAGTAAACCATGTTTTCCACAAAGAGCGTTAAAGAAAGAAATAAAGAGAAAGCGCGCCAATGATTGACGGTTTCTTCGACACACTCTGACCAATGCATACATTCAAAAGGCCGCAATAAATGACCCACTTGATTAAATTTATCAATTTGTGGCACTTACACATACTATGAACATTCAGATGAAGATTTTGGGCTGTGTAAAGGCTCTTTGTCCCCAGCCATAGTATGTACGCAGCACAGTGCAGCCGGATGCCAGCGCGCTGGAGGCCGTCAAACCAGAACACCCGAAGACCGGCGATGGCGGAAAGGTCACATGCCCAATTATGACAGCGCCGAAGCGCTCGCGATGTAGACCACCAAATTAAATCTGGCAGTGGAACTGCAGAGGTTTCCACTCTAAGAGAGGGAACCTGCAGGCACACATTCAAAAAATTGAAAACACACCATATGTAATCACGCTACAAGAGGCAAGCGGCACAGTAAAAGTAACCGGACGCTGCGTATACCCCGCTAGTATTACAAAGGGGCCATAAACCTAGGTCGTTCAAGGGTACCTTAGTGCAGATAAATTTGACAGCAATACAACACGAACTCAAAAACACGAGTGAAGACTATGCAATGATTGAACTAATCCCAAACACAAAGGGAGACAGCAGTCTCTTTATTCTGAATACGTACAACTCGCCCAAAAACCGAGGGGCAGGGCTGGCAGATCTTTTACGAAAAGCCACAAGACTAGCTGAAAGGAAAGGGTTAATAATCACTGCGGACTTTAATGTCCCGCATCCGGCTTAGGGATATAGAATGACCTCCCCCAAATGAAACAAACTATGGGTGGATAGTCAGCACTTAAGACTAACAATACTAAACAACCCACAAGACCCCACAAGGATAGGCAACAGCATCAGTGTAGACACGCCCCCAGACTTGACGCTGGGCAGAGACATTGAGGGTGAGAAGTGGTCAAACACAGGACACACCTTAGGTAGTGATCACTATATTATAGAGATTGAAATACATACCGGACCGCTGAAGGGCATGCTGCACAAAACGAAGCTGACAGATTGGGATACTCTTAGAAAAAGTCAGGGACAGAACCGCTCCGAGTGAGATCGTGAATCTAAATCAATGGGCTGAACGACTCAAAAGTGATGTAAACACACACACTAAAGAGATCCCAACCGCCGGAAATGATATTACAGATTCGAGGTTGGCCCACATGTCGGAAGCCCACGAGAGCCTTACGAAAAGATGGAAAAAGCAGAGGCGCAATAGAAGGCTAAAGAAAGGAATATCCACACTTGAACGACAAATAGAAGAATACGCGAACGAACTTCAGAGTCAACACTGGGGGCAGATTTGCGATGAATTGAATGGGAAACTTGGGTGAAAAAACACGTGGCAACTTTTTCGCCACTTGCTGGATCCTGGACAAACTAAGACCGCCGCTCAAGGACAGCTGAAAAGATTGTTTCATAAATACCAGGGCACGGCTGAAGATGTCATAGAGTAATTGAACAGCAGATACCTTAATACGTGCAAAGGGGGTTCATCTGCACATATCGAGGACCAGAGAACACAGAGCTAGATAGAGACATATCAATAGCGGAGGTACGGAGAGCAATGAGTCAGCTAAGAACCACATCAGCAGCGGGAGCAGATGGGGTCCGCAATAAAATGCTGAGAAGCCTAGATTTAGTATCAGTCACGGCACTCACAGACTTTCTTAATGGGGTATGAAAACTAGGTAGAATGCCTTGGAAACATGCTAAAGTGGTCTTCATTCCGAATCCTGGGAAGAAACTTGAAGTAGGCAACCTCAGGCCAATATCGCTAACATCGTGTCTAGGGAAGCTGATGGAGCATGTAATTCTAAACTGATTTCAGGAGTATGCAGCGGAAAGGGAGGTATTTTCCGAAACAATGCTAGGTTTCAGGCGCAAGCTGTCCACGCAGGATGTAATGATTCAACTCAAAGCAGACATAATTGACGCACCCAATAAAGGGGGCACAAAACCTGTACTTGGCCTTGATCTACAGAAAGCCTTTGATAATGTCAAACACGAAGCCATATTAAATAATCTGGAGGAAATTGCCCCTGGCAAGAGGATTTACGATTACGTTAGGGATTTTTTAACCGAAAGAACAGCAGAAATAAGCCTTAGAGACATCAGGACATAAGCTAGGATTCAAGGGCACCCCACAGGGCTCAGTTCTGTCCTCTTTCTTCTTCAACCTGGAGTTAAAGAACCTCCCACCATTACTGAAAACTGTGAAAGAGCACTCCAAATTGCTGTGCAGCGACGGCTCAGTCGTTAACAGGCCAGACTACTGAAGTACCCGGTACGAACTTGACAGCGGCGGCTGTTTCGATGGGGGCGAAACGGAGAGGCGTCCATGTTCAGTGATATGTCAGTAAATCTTAAAGACCTTCAGCTGGTAAAAATTAGTCAGCAAAACTCCACTGCAGCACCTTTCTCTCCATTTTTGGTTTCGCTCCTGCCTTCCTCATTTCGCTTGCAGCTTTGGCTGAGGCGTCCACGGTCAATGTTAGGCAGATACTTCTCCTTTTATTTCTATCGACTATCGCTTTAGATGCGATTTCGAAGCGGAGAGCTTAAGGCCAAATCAGGCTTGAAGATAACTTGTAAATAAATGTATGAAAAGAAAAGGCGCAGTGTTTGTGACACACACAGATATACCTTAACTGCTTCGTAGAGATAAATTCATAGACTGATCTGACCTCTACTTCTGGACGCGAGAAGTGGAGAACGCCTTTAGCGGAATGCCCCGCCTGGGTGGTGCAGCGGTTAATATGCCTGATTGGTGTGGAACTGTACCCCAGTTCTACCCCGACCTCCGGGGGCGTATGTGTGCTGTGCGACGTCACTGCACTTTAAGAATATATATGGCACCTCTTTCCGCTTTCACTCCCACCTTCCTCTATTCCCTTACGGCACGGTTCAGATGTCCAGGGATAACGTTTGATCGATACTTCGCCCTTGGTTTCTTATGAACAAATTATTAATGATAATATCATTACTATTATCGCCATACGTAAAAGGCAGGAAAGGCGTGCTATCTTCACATTTTCTCTGTGTACACTTGAACGGTGCTGTAGTGGTTATATCGAATACTAATTTAAGCTTGAAGACTGGAAGCGAGTAGGGGCGCTTCGGTTCGATTTGGTTTGTGGCGTTTAATGTCCCAAAGCGACTCAGTTATGAGAGACGCTGTAGTGAAGTAATGGTGTTTTCGACCACCTGGGTTTTTTTAACGTGCACGACATTGCACAGTGCATGGACGCCACTCCGTTTCGCTGCCATCGAAACTGAGCAGCGACCGTGTGCTTGCAATGTAACTGCACGTTGAAGAGCCCATTTGGTTTGTTGGTTCGGTTCGTAGGGTTTAACGCGCCAATTTGGACTCAGGCTATGAAAGACGCTGTAGTGGAGTACTGCGGAAATCTCGACCAACTCGGGTTCTTTAACATAACTTTGAACATGAACTCACATTACACTTTGCACCAACGCCACTCTGTTTCACCTCCATCGAAAAGCAGCCAGGTTCTTCGCTCAAAATGCCTCCATATTCTCTCAATGCACCGTCACCAAATAAGGGAGCTTGCATGAAGCGATGCATGCTGGATAATCCGCCATGTTGTTGACAGCAGAACGGCTGCCAGTACAGCAAGGCTGAATTTACCAATGGCCTTGTCGTTTTTGATGGTCCACCTTGCAAACACGGCTGTTTGTGCGTTGCCCTTATGTGCGTGCAAGATGTCAACTGATTCCTGAAGAATGTATGCATTGACGCTGTGGCCAAAAGATCGGGCGCGCTATAAAAAAAATGCAAAGCAGTGCAGCGCAGACCTTTACAAGCTAGACGTGGATGACTTACTGCACTATGAAATCTGGAACTGTGGCCGTCCATCGCCATCGCTGACATTCGTAACGTCTAGTTCCTGCGACTGATCCTTGCCCGGATTGGCGTTGATCGCGCGTCTGTCAGCCCGTGCGAGCCATTCGCATCGGCGTCGCTCAGGGGAATCTTTTACCTACTCGAACTTGTACAACGTTGTTGAGAATCATAAAGGACCAGCATTCGGCCTGTCTGATCGCGCCAGCATCGTCAGCGCGCAATACGCGGTCATGTACACATAGCTACGTGGCAGGCCATGCTGCGTCGTCTGCTGCCAAAAACTACAAAAAAAAAATTAACAGCATGCATTGCTTCATGCAAGCTCCCTGCAAGGAAAGCTTGGTCAACGCGTATAGAGGAAGACCTCGCGAAATATTCCGCGCCTATTTTCCATCTCGAAGGAGAGAGGATGCTGCATTGCCTCGTGTAGCTAAGAGCTTCAAACGCACTTTCACATATATCAGTACACTTATTCCAAGCATTCTGAGATGTTTTCCAAAAACAAACAGCAGGCCAACACTCGCACTATTTAACTTCAAATGGGGCTGGGGCAGGTAGGTCATCGTCGCTTGCGGCGGGGGCTAGCCTGCTACCGAATTTTTATCGGTTGTAGGTAAGATGGGGCTGGGGCAGGTAGGTAGGTCACTGTCGCTTGCGGCGGGGGCTAGCCTGCCACTGAATTTTTATCTGTTGTAGGCCGTCATTGCACCCGCCACCGCTTCGGTGGTGGACGACGGCTGTTGTTGCGGCACGCGCCTTTCTTTCCCTCTCCCTTTTCTTTCTTCTCTATTTTCTTTTCTGTCTTGTCACGCGCCTTTCACTTCCTATAAATAAATCAGTTTTTTCTCTATTTTCTTTTTTGTCTGCACGAGGCAGCGGAGGTGGCTCAGCTACAGAGCCAGTAGCAGGCCCGTGCATTTTCTTTTCCTTCTTTCTACAGCCACAACAACAACCCTTGGTAATAGCCCCGCGGGGTGGTGCAGTGGTAAGACGCCCGACTACTGTACCGGAGTACCCGGGTTCGAACCCGACCTCGGCGGCTGCGTTTCGATGGAGGCAAAACGAAGAGGCGTCGTGTGCTGTGCGATGTCAGCGCACGTTAAAGATCCCCAGGTGGTCGAAATTGCTCCTCCGTAGCCCTCCACTACGGCTCCTCTTTCTCTCTCTCCACTTTCACTCTCATCTTCCTCCCTTCCCTTACGGCGCGGTTGCGGTGTCCACAGAAATTAAGTGAGACAGTTACCGCGCCTTTCCCTTTCTATAAATAAATCAGTTTTTTTTTGGTAATACCCCAACACAACGGAGGTTTCATTCACTATGCTCCACCTTACTTTGTGCTCTTGGAAGGCTGCTAAGTCCCGCAGAGAACAAAAAAATTAAAGACCACTGTATAATCTGCATTGGAGTAATGCGAAAGCACGAATACAGGTGTTCGTTGCTTCTGGTAGCTTCTAGTTGCTTAATTCACTTCTTGTTTGCTCATTTTAGTCTTTGGTACTTTCAAATTGCGCGTCAATTCCTTCATATGCCCTTTTTTTTGGCTCAATCTCCGGTTGCGTGACGTCACATCCTAGACGTCATGTCCACTACGGTACTCCTTTCTCTCTTTCCGCTTTCACTCCCACCTTCCTCCCTTCACTAATGCGCGTGTCAGGTCAACACCACCTAGACGAACTTAAGGCCTCTGCACTGAGAGCTGACGTCACAGCAACGTCACAAGGATGAGGCCGGTGTCACGACGCGGCTCTGCTCAACCAACACCACCGCGTGCCAAAGAACGCCACGCGACAGGAGCGTTCCTGCCATCTGCAATTACACACTGGAACGCTCGCCAAGGAACGCCACGCGATAGGAGCGATGTTGCGTCCAAATGCCAATGCTGTTGTGAGAACAGGACAACTAGCGTGAAGTAGACGGCTGGGAGAGGAGGACGTGAGCAGGCCTTGTAAAAGTCGAGGAGGTGTTGCTCTGCTCCTTTGCCGTGGAATTCGCGACGGGGCGCGAGAAATCGGTCTGCTCCAAGCATGTCTTCCTTGAATTCCTAGAGGGGAATCCGGGAAGCCACTGCAGGTGGCTCCAGCAGGAGCGGTCAGTCGCCTTTCGTGTCCGATGGTGTGCTCAAGGCTTATTTGGCTGTCGTCTATTTCTTCTGTGCGCGAGTGCTGTGATGACGCTTCGACATTAACGCAAAAATGCCGAACAAATGTTGTGTGCCTCAGTGCCGAGGTAATTATAAAATGGGACCAAAGGTTCATGTGTTTATGTTCCCGCAAGATAAAGTGCTGCAGCAATCGTGGATACGTGCCATTCCACGGAAAAAAATTAGTCCCTTCTGAGCATTCCAGGGAAAGAGATGAATAATTTTTCCATTCGTTCTCTTTTGTAGCTTGAAATTGTAGCACCACCAAGCTTTCAAAACGTTTTGGGTACCTTCTAAATGCGTATTTAATATTTGATCACGTGTTCTTATTTGTAGCAGGCTGTTACTTATATTAGACAAATATTTCTTTTTTAGGTCTGTGAGCATCACTTCACAGACGACGACATCGTACGAGAGGCGTCATATGTCGACGATGCTACAGGTCGAGTGACGACAGCAGAGTTGTCGCATCTGCGCCTTCGGTCAGGTGCAATTTCATCAATATTTCCAGGCTGCCCTAGTTACCTATCAAGCACAAAGACTGTAAGAGAGGAGCCAGAGGCGAAGCGAACACGCCTGGAAGCTGCTTCAATGCAAAGAGCAATTTCTGAGTAAATTCAGACATTTCGCAATGCCGAGGAAGCGGACAAAATCAACTCCTTAAGGGATCTTGCTAGCGAAGTCAGAAGCCATAAGTCACAGTTCTGGCATATAATTGAGGCCAGTGAGCGTCTGATGTTGGTGCACATCGTAGAGGACGAAGCTCCGTGGATTAAATATTCAATTGTAATAAAATCAGACATCAGTATCAAACTGTTCTTTGAGAAGAAGCCGCTCACAAGACTGGGCCCTAACTTGCCTATTCCGAGTGCAGCCAGAAGCAAAAGAGAAATAATAGAACTCCTCCAAAACGTTGAGAATTGGGACAAGAGTTTAAATTCATATTCTGCCGATGCAAACGAAGACATCGGGCACACTATTCGTCTGCTGCTGAACAAGTTTTCCACGACACCAGCCGACGACAAAGCCAAAGCGATAGAATTCCTAAGCGAGAAGCTGAACCTGCTTTTTCTGAAGAAGGAGCGGAGACGATACTCCATTGAATTCATGGTTTATTGCTGCATTCTTTTTACGGTATCACCGCACGCATATAAGTACATCCGCAGCTATGGATATGTCACCCTGCCCCACCCTATGACCATTCGGTCGATATGTTCGTCATTCGGTATGAACCCAAGATTGGAACATCATGGTCCTACATTCCTGAATTATGTTACAAAGAGGATCTCGGAAGTTGCCGGTGACTTTTAAATGTATATATTATTCCGCATCAAGAACAGTGCTACAATAATCGAAATGTAAATAAATGTTTTGTACGTTAAATCTCTCCACTGATGTCTCAACTTGAGCAAAAACAATCTTTTGCAGCCAACTGTGCTGCTGCCTCATATCCTCGCGCAGTAAAAAAGAAACATGCATGCTCCTCGGAAAAACGGTGAGGCCCCATCCCTGTGACGTCACTGAAAGAGCACTGAGGCCTTAAGTTCGTCTAGGTGGTGTTGGTCAGGTGCAGAACGAGTTTGGCAGATACTGCGCCTTCCTTTCCTGTGAACCAGTTATTCTAATTACCTAATTACCTTATTAGCCTAATTATTTTTTCAGCAACAAAACTATGTGCCCCTATAATGATTGCCACACCTCATTAACCTCTACCGCACCTAAATTACTCACAACCACTGTGGACACGAGTTTGCGGACATGTTCTGCGGACACGGCCTGCGGACAGCCTGCGTACAGAAATCTGTGAACACAGCGAAGTAATGCTTTCGTAATAATAAGCGGCAGCGCGGCATCAAGCGGGCGCGCAAGAGATAAAGGCTGCACAGCACAAGACTAAGAATCCCACTCCAAGAGGACATGGTACCATGTGTTCATCCCACTCTATTTTGTAACAGTCCAGGTCCCATATTCCGAGTTTGCGTCGTTATCGAAAGAGTCGCGATCTCCCCGACCGCGAGCCGTCTTGATTTGTGGAAACGCCGGAACATGATGTTGCCACCTCATCCGGTTCCGTGGTGGCAACACCCGGTTCCGGCGTTTCGACCAATCAGATGACTCGGGATCACGCTAGATAGCGACACTTCAATAACAACGCCAACTCGGAATACGCGCCCTGGACACTTACACAAGGAGCAAAAATCCAGCTATGATGACACTATGCGAATCACTTTAATTATACCAACAGTTCTTTAGTCGCTTCTATTGGCGACACAAGGAGAGCTCAAGCATCCTTGCCCTTCTTGGAAAGGTTACTCTCCTCATGGTCGCCGATCTCTTGCGACAGGGAACTCTAGGTGTCAGAGCAGCGCCAATATATCCGAACTTCCCCGCTGTAACATATCTGTGGTGGAGGATTGTCCCGCTGAGAAGGAGCCGGGAACGTTGCTAGGGTCCGTTGAGAACTTGCTGGTCGCCTTGCTCTTGCCAGCCAGGGAATGCTGCCAGCTGCGCCCATGGAAAAGGCTTGACTATGTAGCGGCATGCCGGACGCGTTAGTGACGGTTGCATGGTGGTCATCAGGTACAGATACAGCCACCGAAAACCGTGTTTGGCATGCCTGGGCCGAAACCCGATGCCGCTGTACAGGCACCAGGAGTGTTGCCACCTTCCGTTCCGAAGCTGCTGGAAGCCATGCTTCCGGCAGTAAATAGAACGCGGCCAGTGGCGTCTATGGAATAGGCTTGACCGGTTTCCGGCACATCCATCTGTTGCTGTGGGGACTGCGTGGTGGTTATAAGGTGAAGAATCAACTTCCGCTGTTCTATGTGCGGGATGTCTTTGCTGAAGTCGTGTTGCGCCTTACAGGAGCCAAAACAGTTACCTGCACCATCGGTTCCGAAGCTGCCAGCCGCCATGCCCTCGCCAGGTAGTGGAACCCAGCCAGCAGGATCCGTGGAATCGTTTGCTAAGTGTTGGGAGCACGAATTGGCGCCGCGATGGTCGCGCGTTGGTCATCAAGTATTTGTTCAGCTTTCGCACAAACCCTATCAAATGTACCGGCACGTCCTGCCACTTCTCCTACAGTAGGATACAGCAAGAGGCACAATGTCTGGAGCAGCTTTCACTTATGATAACGGTGATAACTCCAGAAGCAATGACACAACACAGGGGATGAAATTTTGTATACCTCCCAGCGGCCAAAAATTACAGACGCTAGCGCCAAGCTCCCCTTCAGTTACGTTTGTAGCGGGACCGGGGCGAACTAAGAATGGATTTTTTGGGGGAGATCGTATAGCGGAGCGGTCCAAAAATACGTGCTCTGAAGGGGGTGTCGGAAGGTTGCTTCGGTTAGCGTGTGGTTTCTGCGTTCACGTGCGTTGTTGTTGTTGCTGTAGGAAGAAGGAAAAGAAAATGCACGGGCCTGCTACTGGCTCTGTAGCTGAGCCACCTTGTTGCGGCTGTAGAAAGAAAGAAAAGAACATGCACAGGCTCTGTAGCTGAGCCTCTTCCGCTGACTCGTGCGGACAGAAGAGAAAAATAGACAAGAAAGAACAAAGAAGAGTGAGAGAAAGACGCGTGCCGCAACCACAGCCGTCATTCACCCCCACCGAAGCGGGGACGGGTGAAATGAAGGCCTACAACAGATAAAAATCAGTGCTTGGCTAGCCCCCGCCGCAAGCGGTGTTGACCTACCGTCCCAGCCCCGTAGGGCCAGGAACGGCCACCTTCACAGTTACCATCCTAATATTAATAATTGGTTAACAGGAAGGGAAAGCCGCAGTATCTGTCACACTTGTGTCTGTGGACACCTGAACCACGCCGAAAGGGAAGGGAGGAAGGTGGGAGTTAAAGTGGAAAGAGCGAAAGAGGAGCCGTAGTGGAGGGCTACGGAGTAATTTCGACCACCTTGGGTTCTTTAACGTGCGCTGACATCGCACAGCACACGGACACCTCTTCATTGTGCCTCCCTAGAATCGCAGCCGCCGAGGTCGGGTTCGAACCCGGGTACTCCGGCACAGTGGTCGGGCGTCTTACCACTGCACCACCCCGGCGGGGCAGGTTACCGTCCGCTGCCTCGTGCGGACAGAAAAGAGAAAGTGCTGAAGAAAGAAAAAGAAGAGGGAGAGAAAGCGCACCGCAACAGCCGTCGTCCACCACCTAAGCAGTGGCGGGTGCAATGACGCCCCATTCGCGTTGTTGTTGTTGTGGCTGTAGGAAGCGAAGAAGAAAATGCACGGGCCTGCTACTGGCTCTGTAGCCGAGCCATCTCCGCTACCTCGTGCAGACAGAACAGATTGATTTATAGGAAGGGAAAGGCGCGGTAAGTGCCTCACTTGTTTTCCGTGAACACCTCAACCGCGCCGTAAGGGAAGGTAGGAAGGTGGGAATGAAAGTGGAAAGAAAGAGGAAGCGTAGTGGAGGGCTACGGAGTAATTTCGACCACCTGGGGATCTTTAACGTGCGCTGACATCGCACAGCGCACGAACGCCTCTTTGTTGCGCCTCAGTATCTGTTCAATTTGAGAAAGGGAAGAGTGGGGGTGGAGGAAACGGAGAGAAAGTGGTCCCATAGTGGATGGCTATGGAGTAATTTGGCCACCTTCGGGCATTTTATACGTGCGCGGATGTAAGACAACTTAGGGCTGTCTGCGCTTAAGTTAGGTTGTGGGGAATGGTAGGCGCAGTATACATTTGTGTGAACACCGTAAAATCATGGACACCCACATAATAAATCTGGTCACTTGTAGGGCAAAATTTTAGTGTAACTCGAAGTCCTCCCGCAAATAGCACAGTGAAGCTTTCGCTTCCTTTCTAAATTAGTTTACAGGAAAGGAAAGGCGCAGTAGCGCTCAATGTCACTTCGTAGTTGAAAATCTCCGTGACACTGACTCGCAAAGCTGCTTTAGCGTATTGCAGCAGCCATGCCTCCCCCCCCCCCCCCCCCCCTCCCCGAGAACTGTGGTTGTGCGATTGTTGAAAGACGTTGTTGTTGTTGTGGCTGTAGGAAGAAGGAAAAGAAAATGCACGGGCCTGCTACTGGCTCTGTAGCTGAGCCACCTCCACTGCCTTGTGCAGACAGAAGAGAAAATAGAGAAGAAAGAAAAGTAAGGGGGAAAAAAAGACGCGCGCCACAACAACCGTCATCCACGACCGAAGCGGTGGCGGGTGCAATGACGGCCTGCAACATACAAAAATTCGGTGGCAGGCTAGCCCCCGCCGCTAGCAGCGGTGACCCACCTGTCCCAACCCCATGAGGGGAGTACGTTGAAAGAAGGAAACGAAAATGCCCGGTTCTGCTACTGGCTCTATAGCTTACCCGCCTCCGCTGCCTGAAGGGTGGCAGTTGCTGGCCCTACGGGGCTGGGGCAGTAGGTCAACGCCGCTTGCGGCGGGGGCTAGCCAGCCACCGAATTTTTATCTGTTATAGGCCATCATTGCACCCGCCATCGCTTCGGTGGTGGACGACGGCTGTTCCGGCACGCGTCTTTCTCTCCCTCTTCTTTTTCTTCCTTATGATGCAGCGGAGGTGGCGAGGCACACCGCCGGGTTGGTGCAGTGGTAAGGCGCCCTACTGTGCCGGAGTACCCGGGTTCGAACCCGACCTCGGCGTCCGTGTGCTGTGCGATTTCAGTGCACGTTAAAGATCCCCATGTGGTCGAAATTACTCTGTAGCCCCCCCACTACGGCTCCTTTTTCTCTCTTTCCACTTTCACTCCCACCTTCCTCCCTTCCCCTACGGCGTGGTTGAGGTGCCCACAGAAAATATGTGAGACACTTACCGCGCCTTTCCCTTCCTATAAATCAATCATTTTTTTTTCATCATGAGGCAGCGGTGGTTCAGCTGCAGAGCCAGTAGCAGGCCCGTGCATTTTCTTTTCCTTCTTCCTACAGCCACAACAACCTCCGCTGCCTTGTGCGGACAGAGGCGAAAAGAGAGGAAAGAAAGAAACTGAGAAGAGGGAGAAAGAAATAAGCGCGTGGCAACGGCCTGCGTCCGCCACCGAAGCGGTGGCGGGTGCAACGATGGCCTACAACAGGTGCAACAGCCAGTAGCAGGCGAGCCCTGCCACGAACGGCTGGGCCTACCATTCCCAGCTCCATAGGTCCAGGCGCAGGCACCACCAGAGGAATAAGATCTCGTCTTGAAAACCTTCGCGAAGAAACGTGACAGTCTGCCCCGATCGATTACTTTGGAATGCACCAGTGAATGCTGGAAGCATCATAAGGGCATTATCATTTTCTCACTATTTAGTGTATCACCCTTTATTTATTTATTTTTATACCTTCTCCGCAACTGGAAATATGCACTCTGACTTCAAATATGTCCCAGACAGTGTGGGACAAACACGATCAAGCTGCTGTGAATTCATATCCACCATTGTGGGTATGTGCCAGGTAACTGGAGTCAAGAATTAGGAAAAATGGCGAGGCCACTATACGAGAGGCAAAAATAAAAATTGGAGGAAACACAGAGGCCGAACATTCAAATCCATATTGGTAGCTGCCGATAATTTTGCTACAATAAAAGGTATTGTTTTTTTTCATTGCAGAAGCGTTTGCTCAAATTACTACTCAATCACGCAAAACTATCCACATGTAAAAAATGCAGGCGAAAAAGCGAGCGTCGTTATGCAAAAGTGGCCTCTACATTCGCATACGCCGATACCTATCTCTTTTCCCTCTATCGCAGCAGTGGCGAGCTAGCGTGCTCGCCGTGCGGCGTCCGTATTGTATCCATCAGCGGCTCCGTATAGTTCCTCTAGGGCGTCTTATTCGGTGTTCTGGATGCTCTATACATCAACGGACGATACGATGGAGTAATCAGAGGCTTACGGGGTAGTGAATGATCAATTGGCAGCCAAGGGCCCTCCTTATTAGGTCATTAGGAGTTGCCGCTGAGAGATCCTGCACATACCAGCCGTGCGTGTACGCCGGCGTTAAGCATTTTGGTGGTCAATGGGTCCCCAGGGATATCGCCAGTGCATTATTGAAATTGGTTCTCCTTGAAATTGCTGTTTTCACAATGCACTCACCTGACACACTTAGTACGTGGGCCACCACTGAAAGAACGGCAGTGATCGCAGCTCAGCGAGACCATAGCTGCCTCCTTTGTAACAGATGGCTTATAGACCCGTTATTGTGATTGTATACCTTCTTTTGCGCTCAAGTGAGGTTTGCAGAAGCTGTTGCGTAAATGAAAGAGGGGATGCATTTTTGCCATCCTCGGATGTATTGGACAATCGGGCTAAAGGCACGGGAACATTTTTGCTAATCTTCCCCGTGTCACGAGAGGCCTCAACGGGAGAAATCTGACCTGCGGATTGATGGTTTAATCAGAACCTGAGGGTACGCTGAGCTTGCTTTAGGGCGGTGGAGAAGCGCTGGCGGCGTCCACCCGAGGCGCGGATAAAACAGTGTAAAATATTATATGAGGAACGCCTGAGGAAATTGGACAGTAACAGATGGGCAGCTTAAAGTATTTATATACCTATACTTAAAAAGCGTTCAATCACAATGGAGGAATAGAACTAGGAAACTAACTAGTAAGTATGCTAGTCACAAGGACGGAGAAATAAAGAGCGTTAAGCAACAGGTGAAAAGCACAGAAGGTAAAAATTGGATAAATTCGATTTAAAAGGAAATAGAGTGTGGAATTACACCGAAAGTGGAAAAGGCAGATCAGGAAGGAAGCTTTCTTTGATAACTCAAGAGGCAGTGCCCTACTTTTTGAAGCTAGATCAGGGTGCCTTAAAACAAGCAGCTACAAAAAGAAGTTTAGCAATGAGGATGACGCATGTGCTGTATGTGGTACTCTAATGAAACAATTGCCCTTATTATACTCGAATGTAATGGTATCCATCCGGAAGTTGATGCAGGCGCAGTCACTGTCCCTGAAGCCCTGGGGTTTAGAGATGCCAGTGGCCGGGTGAATAAACCGGCGGTGGAAGCTAGCAAAAAACGACTGGAAATTGGTGGCTTAAAAGCAGAGAAGTGACATAATGTTAGTAATGTAGAAACAAAAATTTATTAAATAGAATGATGGTATAGTTAAACAATCTAAAACAATGATTAAGATATAGGGAGAAAAATGAGCATGATAGCTACTGCTACCACCCCGTTTCAATGGGGACGCTCCTATATTCCATCCATCCATCCAGGCTCACTATGCGTGTTTTAAGCAGGCTTCAAAGATCGCTTTCATTATGTGCCACGTTGACTCGGAACAAAGCAAGCTGGTTTCTTAATTAGGAAGCCGATTGCGCGTTTTCTAGGCTATAGTTTCTCTGACTTTCAAAGTTATGATCTGCTATACCTTTTTCCGAGCTGGGCAGGTTAGTGGTGTGGTTGACCTGCACAGGTGTCGGCAGGACGTTCATGTGAGACACATTTTGCAGATTTCAGCTGTCCCCGGCGACCCTGCGAGCTGTAGACGTATTTCTGACATTTGTAGCAGCGTACTGGATTAGAAATGTGTGGTCTCAAGTGGATATTTGTATATTCTATTTCTACGGTTTGAGGTAGAATGCCTGAGTCAATATTGGGACGATGTACTTTTTCAAATTTTTTTTTTCTCGCCTGATCAGAATCGTAAAGCATCTATCACGTTTTGTTCTTTCAGACTGCCTAGAAGTTCTTGTTCTCTGGCATGCAAGATCGTTATCTCAGATGACTCCACGAACAATGTTGAGAGAGCGGTGTGGGTTTGTTGTTACCAGAATTTGGCCAAATACTTTTACCTGACAGGTCTTTTCCTCGTCAGCGATTATACAGCACCTATAGCAGGAGGTCGCCGCTTGCTAATTTCTTTATTTTGTAGTCCAGGGACATGGCTTCAGTTAAGGTCTCAGTAACTAGAAAGGGTAAAAAAAGTGCAGTTTTTTTTTAGCTTGTTTGCAGCGGTTCACGTGAAAACGTGGGGAGCGTGTTCCACTCTTCAAAAAAAGTTACTTTTGTCTCGATGCGCCTACTTCTAGTGAGAAGGCGATCATTATTAACAAGTTTGGTATTCACACAAGATTACGATATTCGTCCATGGTACTAGCTGCCCACGATGGAGCACAGCAAGAGGATGGGACGGGGAGCTTTAAAGAAAGGCCTACCCTGTTAGCTGTACACTGCCACTGTAAATATATGGCATACCTCACGGTAGCTATACCATACAAGTTTAACTCTCGTCCCCACAAAAAAAGAAAAACAAAGAAAAAAGGAGACAGGAAGGTGCTGAGAAAAGCGATAGGAAAGCGAAAGATGGTGAGGAGGATAGGAAAAGGCGATTGCTGATTTCCTTCTGGTGGGTCAGCCCGAAGGTGCCGTGTAGGAAACGTGGGTCAAAGTGGTGTGTTGCCACCGACGAGGGCTCGTAGGGTCCAAACACCCGGCATGGTCTAAAATACCTGGATCGCCACTTTCCCAGACACGGTAATACCACGCACGGTTAAACGTGGGTGCTCGCAGTCCGTATTGGCGCGCAGCAAACGCAAACCTCTGCTTTAAAAGATTCTCTCTTGCCATTCCTAAAGATGCGTTTCTGCTTCTCATTTTTTTTAAAGCTCGTACATTGGTTGAAGCGATAGCTATGCCTCTGAAAAGTTTCCGAAAGCAGTCCGTGCGCATGTTTAAAAAAAAATGTGCTCATATAGAGTAGTTTTATGTATTTTGTTTTTATAAAGTCGGAGGCACGCATGATTAGATAATTGTTTTGTTTTCGCACCAAAATGAAAAGGTATTTCGTAAACACCAGAGTGCAGAAACAGGACGTAGACCCTAAGTTGTAAACTTCAAATAATTTTTGGCTACTCGTGTGATTACTAGGTATTGCGCAGAAGATTATTCGGGTCCGTATTAAAAATGAACCTTTAGAAACAGGCAAATAAAGCTTGGCTCCTTACCTTTGCAGGATCAAGTGACCAATAACGCAGAAACAACATGGCAATAAACGCAAATAATCCGTTAGCTTCATATGAAGTGCCCATCAAGTGAATTTGAACGCGTGCATGTGATCAGTATCAAAAACTTTTTTCCATTTACTGGTAGATAGTGTCAATCGAACCAAAACGCTCAACGAGATATGCATATGCATTTTTTTCCTTTCATCTTTTCGTCACATTTACCCACATTCTTTGCAAGCCTATTCCTATTTGTCGCTGTTTTGGAAGTATTACAGCGACCATATTCTTTCTAAACCCAGCGGCGTACCAAACAAATGCGGTGCTCTCAAAATATTTAGGCAATATCACCTCCCACCGCGTGTCCTCATTCGCTGATTGTCTGCATTTGTTTTCACGTGTGTCACGTCGTGGCAAAGCTAGCATGCTTCGTCTGTGCGCTTTGTCTCTTGTGTTTAGTGCGTTGCTAACAACAGTTGAGCGCATTTCAATTTATGGTGTCTCACATGATGAATCGTCCCCTTCACTGCAACTGTTTCTATCCGATATTCGCACCATTGACGCAAACCCCTCCACACGCACGTTCTATTTAGACACCCACATGAATAAAGATGAGTGAATAATTCTAGCCATTCAATGCTATGGCTGCAAAGCAAAATAATAACGCGTACTAGAAGCGCTGAACAAGCTACTGGCATACAAGGTGCTTAATATGAGGCCAATTTCATAACGCCGCTCAGGGTTCGGGCGAATCTTGTAGGGAAGGTGTTTTGATTTAAAAATTAATTTAAACGTACCTTCTGCATTTCGTGCTTTACCATGTTCCTTTTTTATTTTTATTTCAATGTTCTGTCAAATGGTCACAGTTTGGCAGATAAAAATTTTTTCACTGGCTACTTGGCTAGCCAACATATGCGCTTTGGCGTAAGATGCCAAGCAGACTTGTGTGAACAGAAAGCTGCTGAATGACTCGTACTCTATTTCAATGCAGAGCAGTTCTTCACTTCCATTACAGGTGATGCGCAGCGTTTGCGTAATGTACACGGGAACCGCGCACATTGGAACGCGCCTACCAGTACTCCTGTGGTCCCAAAAATAGTTGTAAGAGAGAGGTTTGAATTCTTCTATTGTATACTGCTCGAAAAGCGTACACTTTCAATAGCATTACCTCCGGTTATATACATTGGCTGCAGATCTTACTTCCGTCATGTTTACTGCTTTTAGACTATTCTTATACGTTTTTGTGTAAACCTGTGCGCATCTTTCACAACTCATACCGCGCACCAGAACACTAAAAAACAATTAGGGCGTTTTGTGAAAGCGTTTGGCGAAATTTTGTTTTAGATTTGTCATCCTCGCTAAAAGAAATGAAAATAGAACTTCACAATTCATGCGCAACTCTAAAAGCAAGCTTCCGCACGGACCTCCGTTTTCTGTCACAGGAAGCGAGATTGTGAACGCAACGAAACTTCGCTGATCAGAACTAATGTTCGATACAGGAACCATTTATACAGTGGACATATTATGTATAGCTCCCACAAAGAAACGTGGTGCTCATGGTCTTCTTTCTGATTTCTCTTTCTTCTTGTCTCCAGCACACAGAGCGATCTCCAACAGCAAAGTGGTAACCACAAAAAGTTCGCCCCCTCGGGTGCGATGAAAGGAATGCGGAACTAGAATCTCACTTTGAAATCGATTAAGCATTGTACCACCAATTCTGCGCTGACTTCTACTTCTTTTCTTGCCCTGTTTATGGTAGCTTACCGTCACATATTGCAGTATCAGGAAAGAGAACATAAGAGCACACAAAGAAAGGAAATATCCATTTCAAAAACACTACCATAAAAGAAAGAGTGTGCGACACACACGCGCACACACGAAACTTCGCAATGTTCGCGAATGGCATGAGACATTAATGCGGAAGTAAACCACGGGTGAGATGAAAGCTGGAGGTCAACAATTAATAGACAGGAATGTTTGTTATTGATATTTCAATATCAGTACGTATATCATAGGTGGGCACGTTCGGAAAACTAGGAGCCGGATAGTTATCTGACTGCCTTCGTGTTTGCGCGCACATTGATAGAAAACTAAAAAGAAAATAAAAAAATCGGCGAAAGACCGATAAAGCGACGCATCTAAAAGGAAGCATCCCTAGAAACACTTCGGATGTTTTTTTGTAAATTAAAGCAAGCATTCTGTTAAAGTGCTTCGGGAAGTAGTCGTCTAGTAATTGTTTAGCAGAAATTAGGTTGTTGCATAGGGTCAACGCATGCGACGCATTATGTTTTGCCGTAGACAGGAAAAGTGATCATTGGATAATCACAGAAAAAGTCCAACTAATAAAAACTTAAGCTATTCTTGTTAGGCAAAGCTGTTGGTAGATGGCTTCCTATGACCAGGATGCGGAAATGTATTGCTTTCTGCACACAGTCCGACAAAAATAGACGATGCCCAGCATTGAAGCAATAAATTATTATTGTCATGATACGGATTGTTTTTGGTGATGTTGAAGATATAGGGTATATTTTGACATTTCCATACTAAGTGGTTGAGTGTAGGCAGTCGCCTAAGGAGAGGCGCTCAGGATTGAATCGGCCTGGGTAAATGTGGCATCGGAGCAGTGGGGTCGTAAGGGACACTCTTTTTTTGTAATCTGTGCAGGGATCAGGTCTTCTCTCTGCCTACGCATTTCTGCCGCACGGAGTAAATACAGTGGCCTTTCTTTAGCGAATGCAGTAGTCAGGTGCGAGAGACGGGTGGCCAATTACACCACGTGGTTGGAGCTTTCCTCCGAGGGTGCCCGCTTGCAGGAAATAATTCGCTTAGATTCTAAAAGACGAGCTTATATGAGTTTCTTATACCTGAATCCCTTTGGGATGTGAAACAAACAAGCGATACTTCGGCACGAAGAAGCTTTATTTTGCCCGCTTGTGCCATGCCACTTTTTTAAAACCTACCCATATTTCCTTTCTGTCATGCTGTTAAGCAATTTATATTTCCTAGTAGCTTTATAGAAAACCCTGAAACCTTACTTGCTTTCCTTTTCAATGCTATGATTAATTATTGACTTCGTTCCTTTCAAAAAATTAACACATGCACGAAAACTTGCATATTGTGTGGGAAGTGTTTAATTGTGTTTTATTATTACCATTTGTACACCAGTGTAGTCCATACCTCACTTTTCCAACTATTGTATTGGCGACAGTGCCCTCGTCAGGTCCTTGGATAAAAGGGGCCTTTGAGGATTGTTGTTAATAAATGAGAAAATAGAGCGGCGCAGATATGGGAGACGCTGGTCATTAGGAATTCAAACCAACTAGATTGCGTGTAGGGTATTATGAGCTTTATTTACAAACCTCGAGTATGTGAATGTATCCCTATTCGTCGCAAGATAGTTCCTCTTTTATATCAAAATAGCAGCAAACAGCCGCTTCAATAAAGATATTATGTAGACAGCACTATGCACAGGACGTATGTACGGACGTCTCGGCGTATTCGGTCCCCTGATGTGTGGGTCTACACAGACAGCGCGCTTCCCTCTGCAGTACCGCCTGTCGAGCTGTGCGCAACGTCGAAAGGCGAGCCAGGAAGCAGGCAGTGTAGCCAGCGGTGCCTGCAAATAAGAGCAAAAAACTGTGCACCGTCAACATAACTTTGCCGCCATATCTAGAAACTTTCTTATCTTTTTCCTGTGTTTCTTTTCCTCTGCGGGCAAACATACACTCGTGCTTTATTTTCACCCACGTTTTGCCATCCTTCCTAAAAGCGGAAGCTCAGTAAAGCCGCAAAAAGTAGGCTGGCACTGCACAGGAAACAATCCATTTTCGCCGACAGCTGTGCTCACAAAGAAACTCCCCGAGGTTGGCTTTTTTTTTTCTTCCTTTTTCTTGTCTCTGCTTTTTTGATACTCCCAGTGCTCACGTACGAGACGTCGGAGGACCGTGGCGTGTGCTCGAGAGCCAACCCGGCTACCTTACTCTTGGGCTCTGAAGCCTGAGCGCTGCGATTGGTCACGGGGGGCCATTTGCCGACAAGTACCGATGTATTGTAGCACAGCCCGTTATTGCGCGACAGCCGCTGACGGCTGTCTCGCAACGTGCAGCGTGGAAGCGAAAGGCGCCGTCACAGTCGAAGGAATATGCTACTCATTTGTATCTCTCGCTCTTGTAGGCTATATAATATAAAGCTGTACATGTTCGAAACTAAAGTACAAAACTTATGCCGTTGTTCTCTGCTGGCCAGTTATCTTAAAAATATCTTTTTGTCTTAATAATTATTGATTGCGTTAAAAGATTATTAGCCTATGTTGAGACAGGATCTTTTTATAATTATCTTGTATGCTTGGATCAAAAAGTACCCAAACTAGCAACATTGGCCAAAAAAATGTGATACCGAAAATATTGAATCTTTTTTAACTGAGGAGCTGATTGGCTGACCTGATAAGTCGGATTTAATTATGAAATACGCACGACCATAGAAAAGCAGAAAAAAATAGTGTTGTTGGTTCCGAGACATTCATGCATGAAAACAAGCACTTCACAGAAATGCATGCAACACTGCATAATATCTGAAGTTCAATTTAAATAGCGATACATAAACTGTTCACTATTTCTACTATTCTGTAATGTATTACTTAACATTGCTTTTCTCATTTCTGCTTTCCCTTCTACTACTGCCTTTTTTTCTTTTTACCTGCCTCGCCTTTCTAGTCAGCCCTCTCCCTCTCCCAGATGAAGGCACGTATGGATGCACGCACAGTTAGATGCTCTTACCGAAGCTTCTTTTTTTGCACCCCCTCAATAATTAGCTACTATTCAATCAGTACCCGTAGCCGGTGCAATCCCGTTTGTGCAGGCTTCAACATTCCCATTTTATTCCGCACACGATCTTTCTTATTGCTCTTCATTGCGTCCACCTCTCAGCAAGCCCACTAGACAAATAATGAAATAAACGCCCAACGATCCCCTTCGTTACAGCGTGCGTGAGCCACAAGAGAAACTACTTTGTTACATTCACCCTCTCCCTTCATTACAGCTATGTTGCCAGTTTCAAAAAGAGAAAGGAGAGATACGCAAGCTTCCCCGCCTAGAAAAAAGAAAATAAAACAAAGGAAAGGTGACGCAAGCAGCGCGAGTGAAATGTTGCTGCGCTCCATGATATGTTTTCTGCTTTGTTTTTGTTTTTTTTCTTTTTTAAGTCACCCTCCCTTCACACCCACCTGAAAAGTTATCTTTGCTCTAAGCCCTTCCTTGAGGTTTCCAGGTCCGACCTGCCCATACTTTGCGAGAGGCAGCCAGCGTTATGTTCTTTTTCCATCTCATACGAGCCGGAATGTTTTCAAGACGGCTCCTCTCAAACGGGTATTAATTATACTGCAGACAGGCCCTCATTATCTCCGGCTTCCTTTTTTTTTTGTTGCACATAACAATCATACAGTACCGAAGCGTTGCAAGGAGAACTCACAGAGAAGAAGGAATTCGCAGTTGTTAATTTGAGGCAAGATAGTAAATGTTTACTGCCCCGTTTTTTTATTTACCTTGAACGTTGTACCTGATAATAGGAAGACTTTCATGTTAGAAAATAAGAGGAACTGAAGCGCTACTCAGATTGATACTGCCTGACTCTAGCTCAAGAATACTGAAGGTAGCGAGACATAAAAGGTTCTGAGCAGAATAATCGGCCAATTTTCTTTTTAGTCTTGCTGCTGAGCCCACCCAAGAGAACCGTAGGTTGAACTTCAGTACATTTTATGCAATGCCAAGCGATAGCGGTACCAAGTTATTAATTTACGCTCCGTGTGCGAGATAAACAATTGTGGGGACAATTAGGCTCCGCATTTATTTATGTGCATAAATTGACAGCGCTAACTACGGTGTATTCTTTGGTCACTTATTCACCTGTCGCTTGATTTGTGACTGCCATATATCACACATTCTTATTAGAATACACCACTAAGCTACCATGTTATTTAGACTATCGTCTTAGTCTATTTCCAGCTTATAAAGTCCCGCTTTAACGAAGCCGTATCGACGAGTCTGCGTCGCCTAGGGGTACCGTGCATAACCCGGCATCCAGGAGCAATGGAAGGTAGAATTTAGTTCACCCTCCCGCCTAACACCAGTGACCCGAGCAAGCATACCCCACCAACTTCCTGATATGCGGTCTCTTTAAGTAATGCAAACCACTGAAGCATCCCAGCTCGTCTATGACACGAATCACGTACCACCTGTCAGCGCCATGCCCGCGATTGTTCGCTCACAGCGATGAAAGTGAAGTTTGTGAGAACGAGACCGTAAGGTTATCGAATAAAAATGAAATAAAATGCTTAGAGAAGCATCTTCGTGCATCTGAAATTCCATGTTATCCGTTTCCCTTCACACGCCACAGCATTGACGTATTTACCACCCTTTATTTGTTTATGCGCTTTTACACGAAACTAGCATTGCAAGTAATAATGAAATGTTAGCAGTCTACTTCCAGCTTAAAAGGCTAGTGTTTCTTCAGATAGTCTCGCCTGCGTCAGAGAACAGTTTTCTATTGCTGATATTGCTTAATTCTAAATGAACTACTGTTGTGAAAGCGTGGTCAATGGGAACGCCACTGTTGGAAAGGCGTAGTCAATGGGAACGCCGCTCCCGGGTGATGCATCAGACAGCGTAGCCAGGCCAAAGAACGCCTGTTTATTTTCGGATCAAGGGGTATTATATAGCCAGAGGGGTGAGGGAAAGAAGGAAAGAAAGAATGAAAAGATTGGGGCAGTTGCCGGTTCATAGATGGTGATAGCAACTACAAAAAGAAGAAAATATGGAATATGATCGTTCCTCGTGCTTTAAACGGGGACTGGGTTGAAGAAAGGAGCCAGCAGTCATCATTCACGGCATGGGAAATCCCTTCAAGCTTATTATAAGATTTGTACTGATCTTAAAAGAGGCGATGCTTATTAGTTTATGCTATATGGTAATATATAGGAGAAAATGGGATATTTTGAATGTTATACCTTCTTTACTGTGTCATTTGTGAACTACGCTAATTCTCTAGCGTACTGCACTTCTGCACTACAGCATTCACTTGCATCGCTTCTACTCTGAGCTATATTAATATGATATTATTTCCTCAAAGCCTGAACACTATGGGTTGCCATTTGTTTTAACCTATTCCACTTCTTCGCCTGAACTATGAAGTTGTATCTAGAACGCAGGAACTGATGTGACACTTTTTACCATGTGTAACCAACAGGGAACCGAACGCGTTTCCTCGGCGCACTGCGAAAAGCTAGACTGTTCCCATAGCTCCCTTCAAGGTTTCATGTCAGGAGGATATAATATTACCCATGGCTTCCTGCTCTTGTAATTGTGTATAAAATATGTATGTTGAAAGTGAGCAATGGTATCACAGGCAATCAATGCTAAATAAAGTTGCGGAGGGAACCTCGGAAACACATAGGCTCCGATTTCGTGAGTACTTTCTTTCGAAAGAGGGAGGCAATAAACTCCATTATGAAGCAGATCTTCGTTTCAGAGCAGCAGTGGGCCATGCTCTTCATGAATTTGGTCGCTGAGCTTTCGCTGAAATTCAAAGGAGATACTTGTCTGTTGCATTACCCCAAAGAAACTTGGAAAAGCGTTAGACTCGCTCCACATCAGGGTAGGAATCGGGGTGCTATGAAGAATATGTTTTACCGTATTTTTGTAGGTTTCAAATTTATTTTCTGTGTTTGTTCTTAGGCTGCAGAATGAGATGTGCATTGCTTTTTGTGTGCTGGAGGGCACGTCTTACAGTTAACACGCATAGATTCTAGCCGTTGATTAAATGTGGACGGAAATTGTGCGCGCTATTGTTGGGAAGGAGCACCTCGCTTCACAAGCGCTCGACGTAAGTTATAGGCCGGCCACGAGCGTGAACACGATGAAGGAAAAAAGCAAATAGGATACAACGCAGAACTTTCTTCTTTATTTTTAAGAAACTGAAACAGCACTAATATTTAAGTGCGGGTTTCAGTTTCTACAAATTAATTTGAACGTTCGGTGCTCTCTTATCTGTACTTCTTTCCTATTGTGTTCACTCTGCGGCTACAGTGTATCACACCCAAATAGCCGGCATACACAACCTGGGTATGATCCATTGTCTAAGTAATTTGGTCATGTTCTTGGCAGTAGGGGCCAGAACGTTTACTTTTCTTTTACCCGAGTGCCTAGCGGATGCCTAGTGCCGCTTTGCGGGTTCCTCTTCCTCCCCCAAGAATGACGATGGTGATAACCATTTCGTCTCCTTCGCTTTTACTTAGGGTGCGGCAAGGAATAGCGTCGGTGACCATGGTAACAATTAGATCTTTGACCAGTCAAAGTTTGTTCTCTTCCTTCACTCTGTTTACACCCTGCCGCGATGGTTCAGTTAGGGCGCTCCAGTGCTGCGCCCAAGTATGCGGATTGGCATCCCGTCCCCGGATATTCATTTAAGGTGTAGGCAA
The DNA here is from genome assembly GCA_023969395.1 of Amblyomma maculatum. NCBI lineage: Eukaryota > Metazoa > Arthropoda > Arachnida > Ixodida > Ixodidae > Amblyomma > Amblyomma maculatum. Next base: position 591,201 of record JAJIZL010017435.1, read on the forward strand.
AAAGCAAGGCGTCCATGTGTTGTGCGATATTAGGGCACTTTAAAAAACTCCGGTGGCCGAAATGTCCGGAGCTATTTACTACAACGTCCCTAATAGTCTAATTCGCTTCGGGATGTTAAACTCCATAGACAAACTAACCGTACCGTTTCTATAATTGTGTTCCATTAATGCGCTTTGTCACGTGGGCGATGCTTAAATTTGTGGTTTTAATTGTGTAAGAAACACACCTGTTGCTCTTTATTGCTGGCACTCTTAATTTGCGACCTTTAATGATATACTGAGTCTGAATAACAGGGTCGTGGGACTTCGAAGGAAAGAGATATCTTTAAATTGTTGGCAAATCGTAGAATCTTGAGAACAATGAGGCTTTGTGATATGAATTCATTTAAATCATTTTAAACAGTTTAGAAATGGTTTGTAGACCATTTGTGAGCATACAATGGCGATATGGGCAATCTGGAACTCTCTTTAAGAAGTTACTTCAATCTACACGTTGCTTATTTCAACCTACCATTTCTAGTTCAATGAGTGTTTAGTCATCATCAATATATTATCGCTTAGCATCTATCTCAAATACGCATTTAATTTTCTTCGTAGCGTCCTTTCACGTCCGGCGGTGGTATGGCCGAACACAAAAATAAGCGTCAGCTCACGCGCGGTACGAAAGCGGACAAGATTTGGCGTTATGGCAGCATAGAACTGTAGCAGCGCCACTCTCGTTTCCGCATAGCTGAGGGGGCTTAGTAAATATAATTGTCGACACCAGGCAGCGGTTTCTGTCTGATTCTTCTACGCCACGTTTTATCTCTTTACTGGCTCCCTTTTGTCACCACTCTAACTCGCCGCATTATATTTTACCAGATGTAGCCATCTGATAACCCGCACCTCCCCTATTAGCACTGCCCTCTTAAAATATACATTCGTTTTTGCGCAGCGTTAATATATTGCAAATTTTAAGTTATGTGAGAAGGTGAAACGCTCGGTCCGTGCCACCGCGTATCACAACCTGAAACATAAGCCGATTTTATTCTTTTTTTTTTTTGTTAAAGGAGCTGTCACGAAAATAGGCACAACAGGAATTAATATCCGGGCACTGATAATGACCAGTGAGTGGAAAATAGCCCCTAGCTTCTATGCCCAATAGTGCGTGGGTGAGTAAGCTGAAAAGCTAGGCCGGGAAGTGGTCAATACCGTGACCAGGTAGAAAAACCCCTCCTACGCTGAAAGAAAACTGAGCTATCAAGTTTTCTTCCGCAATTTAAAACAGCAGCAGGTAACAACGACCGATGACCAGACCTGCTAGGGTGGACATGAGTAAACGGAGCCCAATGTTTCGTTTTAAATGTAATCATGACTTACTTATCGGACACGAACGAACATCGTTTTTCCTAAAAGAAATCGACCTGGTGTCCACTACCTGCGAGCACATGCCATAGCTGACAACATCTGTGAAAGAACTCGTGAAATATATGGCATGATCTAATACTGCTGTGTCCTTTTTCTCCACACCTGTAAGTCTCCTAAAACACATCGTAGAACTTCTTCTTTATAGCTACTGGTTGCTGTAAGCAACACTGCACCTTCACCTTACATATACAAACGTGCACCGCACATAAAAGTGACAAACGTGCTCGATAGCATCCATTTGTAGCCCTTATCCTCATGGGCGGTGGGCTGCTTCACGTCGCTGCTGTCGTGGCTTTGAAAAGGCGGTGCACGAGCAAGCGACAAGTACTCAGCCCCCAATTCTTGAACCACTCGGCAAACGCTTCGATACGAAAGGAAGGCAGTCACACTAGCGCACCACAAACACCATTAAGGAACGACGGTCACCAGGACTAAAGATGTTATTTTCACTCAACTGGCCCGGACAGGAATGTCCACAGTTCCGATCACACAGAGCGGAGAGAAAAAGATCGGCAGACACCGGTGAGTTGGGGCGAGGCATACTTTCTGGACAGTGGAGGCACCGAACAGGACGACCGCAGATCGAATTCCGAAAAGGCGCAGATTATCGGTCCAGAGTCGAAGAACGGAAAAGTCGGCTGACCAGAGACCGCGCCTACCTCCAAAGTGGAGCGGTCTCAAATGTGCACAGCCAGCCGGATGCTCCGTACTCGGCATCGGGAAAAAACACTGCAGTGACGTAAGCGTGCGAGGAGCAGCGATGAGGTGCCTCCATGCCCTGAGCCCCCTCTCGGTGCCCTGGCGGGGATCGATGCAGAGCGCTCACGAGCCGACTATCTGGCGGGACCGAGCGCTTTTCCGCAGGCGCCACGGAAAGGCGACCTTTTCAGCGTCGTTTTAGCGCCAACGGGGGTGGTGTGCCTTTGCAGTGCGTTAATGGATTGTTGTAACGTTAATCGATTAAATCGCTATGTTTCAAGGTCGCGTTGTGAGGTACATAAAACTGCAGCGCGTAGCAAACGGAAATAGCTGTCCTTCTTGAGGGTTGTGAGAAAGAGCGTCAGGGTATTCAGAGAGTTCAGGAAAATGCCAAGGGCGGCGCTGGATGGCCTTCAGAGGAAGGACAGCAGCGGCACTAGGGAAATAGGAGGGCAATATTAGCGGTGACGAGGGAGGTCGTGACCGGTGGAGGAAATTGCAAGAGAGGGAATTGCAAGCAACTCAGGCCAAAATCCATTGCCCATCGGATTTTTACGATCGATCTTGCACATAAGTTATACTAATTAATCCTAGGCTAATATTCCAGCAAAGAACTAGGAAAGAATGCAGTAGCGAAATAATGTTTCGAACTCCCATTTTTGCATTAGTTATGCAAGGTTGCCTTCATCGACACCGATTTCTCGACAGCCATGCCGGGTTTAGAAGTATCTTGGTGGGAAGAACAGGATCCTTTAGACATGCGTGATTTCGGCACTAAATTCCAGTATTTTCCATTCTGAGGTTTTTACATGATATTCAGACTTGTGTGAAAAACATGCATGTAATATGCACTTTTTTTCTGAAAGGAAAAATATCCGCTGCTAGCACTCGTTCTGGCGATTTTTGAGAGGGCTAAAGAGCACCCCACCCACTTTTGTTTACATCGAAATCTCAGCGGAGATCTTCAGAATAAAAGCACAGAGACTGTTTTTGAAATTTGTTACATTTTCGCACCTGTACATCGACATATCTATCTTTGTTTCTCTATCTAGAGGACACAGAAATTTAGGGAAAGTTTCATTCCTTTTTTTTTTACGTCTTCTTGAAATGCGTGAGCACTATTTCCGCTTCGATATTTTACACATTTTTAAAATTTTACAGCTTGCCTTGTTATGCGTCTTCTCTTCATAAACGCTAGTCGAAAAGGTACTTTCGTATTACTGATGGGTATTCACTGGCAACAATCAGTTTTTAGTTATTAACTAGCCCTGCATTTTCGGTTTCGAAGATCTGCGCTTTTACATCCTGATTTAAAGTTATTTGAGGCCGCTACATTTTTATGGACAGCTTGCGAGCTTGCTTATGGCAGTTTTCGGCAGGTTACAGAACAATTCGGGCTTTTGCGTGTTTGCTACAAACTGTAGGACGGGATTCCCGTTGTCATGTTTATAATTTTAATTTCCATTGGGTTAACCACCCCAAAGAGACACATGGTCTGTAAAGGACGCCATTGCAGTGGTCCCCAGATTAGTTGAGATCGTCCGGCGTATTTTTAGCATTTGCTGACAGCACAGGCAATACTTGCGCTTTTGTACTTCGCCTTCTGTGATGTACGGCCTCCGAAGCCTGGATAGAAACTGAGTGCTCCGGACAAGCGGCCGAAAGGAAACGCTACATGAGCCATGTGGACATCACAAAATTTTTGTGGAGACTTAATTTTGAAAAGAAATTTATTGCAACGTGTTTCTTTCATTTGCAAAAACAGTTGTCGATACTTTGACAGCCGTTTTCGAAGGGAAGGATCCGAAATAAAGTAGAATATTTTTGTTCACTTCTTCCTCCGCAATATTATCCTGAACATGTTTGTTGCGCAGCAATGAAGTTCTTTAATAAAGATAAAATCCTACGGTAGCATTATTTTCAGACGACCATTCAATCCCACATAGAAATTCCTCTAGGCAAGATACCCAAGCACATGCACCATGAGTTACAAAAGGGTCGAAGGAAAGCCAGAGTCAAATCATTGGAAAAACAATTGTCTAAAGACGCGGAAGTTGTCTACGTGGACTAGGGGCTTACGGCGAACCTGGCAAGTTCACAATAGCTGCAGTTGACCACAATAAAAGGCCAATTATTCAGGCTTCGATCTATGCCAAGGATCCTGCGGAAGCGGAATCACTGGCAATAGCCATCACCATAAAAACACAAGACAACCAAAAGAAGTCATCACACGTAGTGACGGACTCCCAACCAGCCTGCAGGGATTACCTGGCCGGAAAACCTCACAAAAGAGCGTGTGCAATATTACGTTCCATCTCCCAGACGCACACAATTACATGGACACCTGGACACGAAGGCCTAGAAGGAAATGAGGTAGCGAATGATCTAGCCCGAGCTCTCACAAACCGGGCGGATCCCCATCCCTACCTCACCCCTCTCCTAGGACCCTGCGGCGACAGGCTGGAACACCTACACTGTAAAAAAAAACCGTAATTTTACGTAGACAACCTCCATAAAAGAACGTCAAACGGTTCTGTTTTCCTCAATACGTATTGAGCATCCGAGAATTGGCGCTCGGATGAAGGAGAATGTCCTTATAAGCATTTCAGACACTTCCGTTTTACTCAATAAGTATTGAACATCCGTAAATCGAATTTCAGGCGCTTCCGTTTTATTCAATACGTATTGAAAATCCGTGAACCGGGCATGGATGAAGGAGGAGTTCACGCCACTGCGACGCCCGCATGCTCAATTATGGAAGATCCCCAAGCATGCACACTGTACATGCTCCCACGCCTTCCCGCCGGGCTGGGCTTCTCGAACCATCTGCACAAGAGCAACATTCCAAAGCCGCGCATCGTTTCTCCTCTGGCCGGATGCTGCTGCTGTCAAGCATAGTACACACAGCAGCATCACCTAACCCGCAAAGCAATGCGCTCTCGGCCGGTGACCGGAGAAGCGCTTTCATCGCGGCCGCGGAGGCGGTATTGCAATGGAGTCAAAGTACAGGTGCGCCTGTCTGCTATGCGGTCTCAGTGTAAGTTGAGATCGAAACCTCCGCTGGCGTACTTTTTTTTCTTTTCATTCTTTCGTTTACCTCTTCCCTCCCGGCGCTGCTCCCACCGACAAGTGAGAGGTACTGTACATAGACCTTGGGTACTGCGCCATTTACTATAAAAACAAATAGAAAACTGCTCTAGATGTCGGCGTTCCCAGGCTCTTCGGTTGTCGCCGTGTTGGCCGATTCGATGTAAGCCAATTTTATTATTTTTTAATCACGCCTTGTACGTGTCATCTCCCAGCGGAAAACAACGTTCTCACGCCTTCGCGCTTACTCCGCACCGTCTGCTGCATAAAGCCGCTCGCGCCCGCGCCGACGACTGCTTCGTCCCCTCGTCGCTAGGGCAATGACGCATGCGCCGTGGCGGTTGCGCACTGCATTCTCGCGCCTTTTTCAAGTGAGCACAGGGCGTGGACGTGTGGAGCTGAACGTCTGGACTGCGATACTGCATTGCAACTTTTTATCTTTGACGACCCAGCCATCTTGTGCGCTTGCGAATACATCTGGATCACCGACGAGCAAAAAAAGACAACGTGTTCGCCTAACAGGTGAGAACAATCTTAAAATTGTCTTTGAGGTGCAACTCGTGACTGGCTTCGTACGGGTGTCTAAAAGCAGTGCTGCGCGCTTCGCAAAGGCGCCATTCAGGCAGTGCGAACATTTTATTCAGTGAACAATTTCGATACAGGTCGCGCTCTCTTTACAAACTTGTTTATTTGCATATTGCTCATATGATTTTCGTTTCTCCGCATGATGAGTCCAGACAGAGGAACCACTCGGGCCATATCGAAACTATTTTATAGCACTGTCCGACTAAACGAACGTCCGGTGTTGAGCGGTACTTAAGCAGCACACAGCAGCACCTTGGCTTGTATTTCGGTCAGCTGCGGTAATCAGATTTAAAGAGAGATAAGCCACTTGTCAATCGCGAACTAAGCCGCTCCTTTGTACCGTGGAAGTTTGTTTTCAACTGGAGCTGTTCGACCGCAGTATGCAATATTAATGCGATAGCGTTAAAGTTGCTGATTAGCAGAAAATCAGGCTAATTGTCAGCGAAAAACCACGGGCGTGGCTTTGGCAGGTGACAAGACATGGTGCTGATTGTTCAGAGGGTTGTGCGCGGGGTGGTCTTCGTATGACAGCTTGTTTGTAAATTATATGACAACTTAATTTTTATTATAGCGTTATTACCGGATGGTGCTGAAAGATGAACAGATGCCCGAGATGTGAGCAGAGCTTTTCTACATGGCTGGCCTACTTTGAACATTTTTCTTATC
>JAJIZL010017435.1:602644-627278 GCA_023969395.1 Amblyomma maculatum
GAAGTTTCAACAAATATTTTACCTTTTTTACATAGAGAAAGTAAAAGGCATGGCAGATTTAGCATGTAGTAATACATTCGAAACATGTGCCACTTGGTTCCCAATACTGAGTACAGAAAAAAATGAACGTCCAGGGGTAACATTCAAATGCCAGCGTCCCATTTGTCGAAAGTTTGCTCATGGAAAAACTGAAACAGCTGACCTACCAAAAATGGTTCTGACTTCTGCAATAATTTTGCCCTTGTTCAGTGGTACATTTAAGATCACTGATAGTCACTCAGCTTTTTTTTTTTAAGTTTCAACTCAAGTCCTTTACCCTACCTAAGCGTGCAAATTATCAGTGAAAGGTTTTTATATGTCTTACATCCCTTCTTTGCATGTTTCTACAATATATCCATATTTTTCATAATTTATTTTATTTCTTGTGTAGAATTCTAGAAACTCAGGTGTTAATTTTATCACTGCCTTAGAAGTGCTGAAAACAACATTTTTCGTCTTTTCGTTAAAGGTGAAAAGCAAGGCGCCCGTGTGTTGTGCTATGTCAGTGCACGTTAAAGAACCCCAGGTGGTTTAAATTTCCGGAGTCTCCCACTACGGCGGCTCTCGTAGCCTGAGTCGCTTTGGAACGTTAAACTCCACAAACCAAACCAAACCAATTTTCAATCTTTTTCCAGTGCCTAGAATGTTATGGTTCTGACAAACTATCTTTTTTTGTGCTTTTCAGAGGATCTCAGAGAGAATGGCAGATTACAAAAGAGGAATGCATGCCCCGAAGGCAGTTTGATGTACGAAGGGAAATAAACCGTATGTACGTGTTCCATTGAATGGGTGTTAAATATATTTGTATACAAAGTCCTACACAATTTGCATGCATGCATGTTTCTTCACTAGATAAATCACAAAATTCACATGTGGTCACCGACGCTACTCTCACTTCAACTGCATGCTGAAAGAACACCAACATTTTTCCTAAAAAGAAATCAACAATCATATCCCATCGGATGGTACAAACTGTACCAGCCGAGTCTGTACTGTCGGTAAAAGAACAGATTTCAAAAGAAGGTCTGTGTAACAGGTTGCTTAACGTAATTAGAAAAAGGAAAATTCGGTCATGCAGAAATGGACTTGATGCTGTATTCAGAAGGCATAAATTCTGTAAAGCAGAAATAAACTCACTGCTGTATTCAGAAAACAGAAACCCTATAATGGAAATTTGGACTTGATGCTGTATTGAGAAAACAGAAATTCTGTAAAGCAGAAATGAACTCAATGCTGTATTCAGAAAAAGGAAACCTAATAATGCTGAAATAAACATTATGCTGTAATCAGGAAACAGAGATTCTGTAAGGCAGAAATGAACTCAATGCTGTATTCAGAAAACGGAAACCCTATAATGCAGAAATAAACATTATGCTGTAATCAGGAAACAGAGATTCTGTAACCAATTAACAGAGTCCGTTTTACGGTTTTACGTTATATTAGGGACGTCCGTTATATGAAATACGGAAACAGCTCGGCAATAAATTACCTCCATGTTTCTACGTAAATCGGCGAAATTTTTTTTACAGTGTACGGTTAGAAAGAAGAATTTTCTCACCACCACACAAACAACTTCCTTCCTCGGACGCTATAGACTGGAGAAAAATACAAACAAACACATTCCCTAATCTTCAAATTTTAAATAAGATAAGCCCAACAAAATACACGAGTTACTGTCCTCGGTGCGGTGCAAGCCCCACACTCTATCACATCTCTTGGGAATGCCAGGACAAACCTGACCCAACGTTAATAGTGCCATGCCCGACACACGAGCAGTGGGAGGCGGCCCTGACCAGCGACAACCTGGACCAGCAAGCCTGGATTATTCAGCTAGTCCGCAAGTCAGCTGCTGCCAGCGGAGCCCTGGACTAGGGGCACCGACCACCCAGCTCCTGCGAATTTTTACTGATTATATGCTCATTAAAAGTTTTCTCTCTCTCTCTCTAGGCAAGACAAAGAAAATGATAAAGCCGCGCCTCGCGACAACGAGCATGAACAAACAAAGAATACAGAAGTGATCCGCGTGCTAGATTCACAAAGCCCGTATGGTGGCGGCTGTCGAAAGCGAACAAATAAAGGTTTGAATGGTTCGCGGCAATATATAGTTAGCAGTATTTTTTTAGTTCCAGCACAAAATGATTTCAGATACAGGAAATAATATGCAGCAAATTCTGAGCACCACGCATTACGATCATTAAAATTGCGTGGTTAAAATTCATTAAACAAACGATAATAAATTTTAATCGCATCATTGCGAAATAAAATGCGTTCAGCTATACATGGGGTGAACACTTATGTTCCCTCACGCACGGTGCTGGACTTGAGGGTATTTTGCCTCCCCAAGCAGACTGCTGGTAAGTTTTTAGAAATCTCTCAATAATTCACAGACACTCTGCTACTTCCACAAGCAAGGGAGGTTTCTATCCAGGGTGCAGATATGTACCAGTAATAAAAATACTGGTTTGGTTTGTGGGGTTTAACGTCCCAAAGCGACTCAGGCTATGAGAGACGCCGTAGTGGAGAACTCCGGAAATGTCCGCCACCTGCGGTTTTTTAACGTGCACTTATATCGCACAGCACACGGGCACCTTTCTTTTCGCCTCCTACGAAAAGCGGCCGCCGAAGCCTGGATTCGATCCCGCGTTCTGGGGAACAGTAGTCGAGTGCCGTAACCACTGCGCCGCCCAGGCGGGGCAGTAATGAAAATACTGTCCACTACGTTTTGCCTTAGCCTCCTCTCTATAGTATATTGTTTTGCTGCCAAGGCCACCAACAGACACGATAAAGCTAATCTACGGGCCTTAGGTGTTCGAAGTAATCAAGTATAATATATTATAATAGAGAGTATCCAGTAGGCTCAAGTGAACGGCAGTTGCCTAAAGACATTGAGAAGAAACAAAGGTATAGAAGAAAACCTGCTTAAAGAGCTAGGGTATACGGTTGGCTATGTCATTACAAATATGGATAAGATAGTCATATACCCAAAGAGTTCTACACAGATCTGAACATCTAAATGATGTAACATGGATGAAACTAGAAACCTATAATACAGGGCAATCACATGTTCCACCAGTAACTAAAATAAATAAAGAAAGCTTTAGCGGCTATAAAAAGGAATAAAGCAGGTGGAAAAAATTAGGTAACTGAAGATTTGTTGAAGGTCGGAAAGGATATAGTAATAAATATGGCCACCCTGTATAACCGATGCTTCATGACCTCGCCGGCAGCAGAACCTTCAAAGAACGCTAAATACCTTAATACATAGTAAAAGGGACCTAATATATTTTAAAGATTAGAGGTCGATCAACATACTATCAGTATGCTAAAGGACAAAATTAGAAATCACTCAACAAAAGAAGGGTTTCTAAAATGGGGAATCGCCCCCAAACATAAAAAGAAAGGTCGTGGGATATTTCTGCTCTAGCTAGCAGTTTTGTTGGCATAGAAGCACCGAGGTTCGGAGCCGACTTTAGTGTCTCAAAGCGAAAGAAACGCGGGAGAAGTGCGGAAATGGTGAGGGCGAGCTAGAGGGAAAGAAACAGAGCATCCGCGATGTTGCTGATGCCGGAGTACATTATATTGAACTAGAATAAACTATAAAACAGATGAAATTCGACCTCTGGCAGCATTTTTGCACGGTGCTGCAATGGAAAATATCCCGTGAGTGCGATGATAGAGCAGCGCGGCGGCGACGAATCAAATATAATGACATACATAGCGCTGTCTTTTTACTATATCCCCTGCAGGCCTCGACGCTCTGCTATTCATATGCACTTTTTTAGATTCCAGTTTAGGCTTGACGAAATACCAATATCGTGACCTGCTTCCAAAAGTGCGGGCAAAACCCATATAAGATCGCGAATCGCCGCACTCCTTCCCCCTTCCCCCGGATTTACAGAGACCCTCTATCACTAGTTCCACCCATGGCTGAGTGCTACTGAAGCAAAAGGTCAGGACGGTTTTCTTTACCGCTAGTCTCCTTCAGGTCACATCATACTACCTACCAAATTATATAAATATGCTGTGAATATAACTGTCGTCCACAAACAGCGTCCACAGATTATGAGAAAGCATTTAACTTACTCGTAACCACAGCAGTCATGCAGGCATTGCGAAATCGGGGCAAACATGAGGCACATATGAAGAGCTAGATAATATCTGTACTGGCTGCAAAGCAACCATAATCCTGCGTAATTAAAAGTAATGAAATGTCGATTAGGAAGCGTGTTGGACAAGGAGACATGACTTCTCCACTAATATTCAGCGCTTATTGAGAAGCGTTTAGAGAGCTTGATTGGGAATGATTGGGGACAAGAGTTGATGGATAATTTCTCAGTAAGTTGAGATTCACTGATCGCTTTCGCTTGCTAAACAAAAAAAAAAATAAAACCTTCCGCTACTTTTTAAAAGCACGAGGTAGTGGACTGAATAATTCAATTTGAGGTAGGGCTCTGAAAGATAAGCGTTCTTAGGGTCTCCAAAAGCTATCGAAAATCAGAGCACGTGACGTGGTGATACCTTGTTTATTTCCTTCGTCTACTTCACTGTCCCACTGCCGATAAAATGTGTGGTATGACGTCAATCGCCAAATTATACACAGCTACAGATAAACATTTGGGGCCTAACGTAATTAGCAGAGCTTACTTAGGATAGTACAGTGCCGCTTATTTTCCTGAGCTCATTCATCACTGCTGGAAACAGCGTCCAGTCATTCAAGAGTTCGCAGGAGAAGAAGAAGACGAAGCAGGTGAAGAAAGCCATGATTATCAAAGCAATGAGTAAGCTTTTGCACTGGGAACAGCTTTTATTATATTTATTTCATCGTGTTTTCTCTCCACACAACTGGGAAAGCACAACCCTGTTACATTTGGATAAGTCTGAAAATTCTTTCTAGCCAGTGCTCAAAGCTTTCGCCTCTTTCGCAAAGACAATTACTTGCAGAATCAAATAACCTTCTGCAAGCAATTGTCTTTGCGAAAGAGGCGAAAGCTTTAAGCACTGGCTAGAAAGAATTACTTGCAGAATCAAATAACCTTCCGAAAAGCAAGGCGCCTGTGTGCTGTGCGATGTCAGTGCACGTTAAAGAACCCCAGGTGGTCGAAATTTCCGGAGTCCTCCACTACGGCGTCTCTCATAGCCTGAGTCGCTTTGGGACGTTAAACCCCACAAACCAATCAACCCAATAACCTTCTTCGCAAATAGACTGGAAGCACGTGCGAACATCTCAGCCAAGTCTGTTCTTAGAAGTGTTTCCTATTTTAGCGGTGGAACCTCGCATGTAGGAAGGAGGAAAAAAGGTAAGAAAAAAAAAAGCAAGAAACGCGTGAACAAGAAGTGATCTATGCAAAGGCATTCCTAAAGTTACAGGCACGCGGTACAGCGCTAGCCGGCCAATCCAATTATTGCGCTGGAGCCTGCACTATGGTTTGTAGTTGCGTGCTTTATGAGATTTTGCCTGATTGGCGCCGTTTTCTCCTCAAATCTCATTTCCCTCTGAAGCAAAGCGTTAACCTAAGCTCACGTGAGGTTCACTCCTTTTCCCTTTCGTTCACGTCTCCTAACAGCCTTCCTTCCTGCTGTAGCTCTCTCGATCAACGCGAAAAGCATCAGAATATAATATACTATTGATTCTTTTCTTGATTTCGAATGGTTTTTGTACAATGTCACACATTTAGTGTGCATATTGTTTGTGGCGTATGTGAGCGTGGTTGGTGACTAGGGAGGCTATAGGCACCGTGCACTCGCCAGATGCCTCTAGCGGCGGCGATGCGTCGGGTACCTGGATATTTCACTCCTGTGCTGCTATTAGCACCCTGTGCAATTTCAATGCTAGCGAATGGCGCCGATCGCATGATATGAAATAAGACATCAAAGGCTGGTAGTGACAAGGCTGGGGATGTTCATCCCTGAGAAATAACACGAAACAAAACATTATTTGTTAGCGCAAGGTATGCCTTCTACGTGTAGACACCATTGGGATTGGAAAATTGTGATCACACATGGGATGTATACAAATATCTGTGATTTCCGCTCTTAGGAAAATTGCCGGCCGTTAGAAACCTACCCATAAGGAATAGTGCACGTTCGCAGTGCAAATTATTTAAGCGTTTCCTTAGAGCACATCTTGCATCGGTCATACAAAGACGACATATGGTTGTAGAGGTCAGAAACAGGACATTAACGCTTTTCGAAATATATTTTAAACCAGTCCTAATGCAACGTGTGCAGTGTTTTGGCAGCCATATGTGAAATGTATTCACAGATACAAATCTTAAAGCTATGTTGTCAATCTCCCCGTGTGAAATTTTTAATCTCGTTTCGTGCGGCTCAGCGTTTGAGTGTAAAGGCACCAGAAATAGCACATCCCTTTCTAGGCCCTGCATTGCGAAAGCTTTGCGTACAGTTAGAAGTGCTCTAAGCCGATTGTTTCAAACGGCTCTTTATACAAGGCATGCACATTAGCAGTCGTTTTTAATAACTGCGAACTTTCAGCTTCCCCGTTTGTTTGAAGGCAGTGTAGTTTAATAATGCATTGGAAGAGGTTTTGCACTCCGTGATTCCGAATTTCAACTACGAAGTTCTGTCTGTATGATCATGAGTATTCAAGTACTCAGCCTAACATTTTCAGCTCAAGTGCAAATAATCTAAGCAAGCTTGAAGCTGGACGCGAGAGCCCAAAACTCTTCTTTCTTCGGCCTCGAAAGACTTTCATGTAAGCTGACATTAAACTGTTCGGATGGTCCATTATTTTTGCAAATCTATAAAACATTGATAGCGTGAGGTTCTAGATGGAGGGAGGCAAATGTTGTTTATCATCGGTGCAGACTGCCTCCTTTTTTTAGGAAAGCACCCGGAAAAATTACTAGAACAATGGGAGGGGGAGGAGGAAGGTGTTTTAGTAGATTGTTCCTAGAGGAGGCTATTTATTGCGATGTATCCTGTATTCTATTCTTGAACAAGAGCATTTTGCACATGCCTTTATCTTATATTACCAACTCGCAATTTACTAATTCCTGCATTTTATTTTAGTGACTCGCACTTTTACCACTTGGTGAATATTACAGTCCAGCATGCATAACTATGCCCAACGCTCATGTTGCTTGCCGCAAAGCAAAATTTAACGCTCTCAGGCCCAGTTAAGGCTTCAAAACCACACAAACTATTGTAACTGAAACCGTTGAGCAGTGTCTTGTTATTTTTGAATTAGTTATTTCAATAACTGGAAAGGCATTTTTCTCCTATATTTTTTTTTTCTAAGACACAAAAAGTGTTAACTGTGAGTTAACCGACAAGAACCACACAGGGACCGCAGTCCGGTGACTTCCCGTGAAATGAGGCTTCGCTATTCGCAAAAATGGCACCGCCAAGATGGCTGATGTATTCTACGTGCAGCTATGCACGAATTCTTTTTATTGCCAAAGCAATTCTACTCGCACTTTCAAGCCTTCGCGTGACCCGGCTGGAGTTACGTCTTACCCACGCGATGCTGTGACGTCACACCCCACGTGACACACGGGCTGGCAAGAGCTGCCAACTTGGGTCTCTCGTTTCATATGGGACGGTTATGTCAGAATCAGCCTGCTAGGACCCTAGAATTCACGTTACCCCTATAGGCTACTACGGCATGTTCATGTGGGTTGGTTAAAGCGGGGCTTTATATGTGGGTGAGGAAGAAGAAAAAGAAAAGAAGAACGCTCGGTCACCCGCAGCTAACGCTTCCGCTCAATATTTGGTTCAGCAGCGTTGAACCCTTGTATTGTTTTATTGGGGATCCAACAGCCAGTCGAGATGCACGAAGAACGTAAGTATGAAGGGGAAGCCATTCTTTTGCTCCGGTCACTGTACCCTGCACAGTGCGTAAAACCGCTTGGGAGATGAAGAGTAAGGGTTATGCACGGGCGCACGCGTACACCTAGTTGTGTATATAAAGCATATATATGAAAAAAAAAGCATTAAACGAATAACGATAAACTTCACAATATTTAGAGTTCAAGTTACTATAACAAGCAAGACATCGGTGGTCGCATATTTGCCGTGATAGAGGGCTACTTGACAAAAATATAATTTTTATTCATTTACACTCATCGCCCTCCCAGAGGAATTTCTTTCTGCCGTTGAGATATCCATGTACGTTGATAAAATCTTAATTCGGGCCTCCTCTGTGACGCATCTCCAAGTGCGTGCAAAACTTCTACGGGCAGAAACAATAACTTGGTCTTATCTTCAGAAGCAAGGTCTCAGCGTTTCACCGAAAAAGTGCCCGCTAGTGACATTTATATGCAAATATATTATTCTATATCTGCTATGCATTGATAATCATATCATTTCTTGCTACAGAGTTTCATCGTTTCTTAGGAATTCTGATAGACTGCAATCTGTCTTGAAGCACGCTTTACACCCTATTGAAAAAAAAAAAAAAAAGCTGAGATCCATCGCTAACTTACTCCCCTTTCTTGCCAGAAAACCAGGAGCTCACCGGTAAAGCCAGTGCTGCCGTTGTTCAGAGTTCTATTTTTGCAGCAAAAGCTACACTGCGGTAGGTCTTCAAGACATTGAGTGGCCGCAGCTACGTTGTGGAGGCGAATCTACGAGAGGAAGAAGAAAGCGACGACGACGACGAAGAACAAGAAGATGAAGGCGACGACGACGACGACGACGAAGAAGAAGACGGCGATGAAGAAGAAGAAGAATACGACGACGACGATGAAGAAGAAGAATACGATCACGAAGAAGTCGAAGAAGGGGAAGATGACGATGAAGAAAAAGAATACGACGACGATGAAGAAGAAGAGTACGAAGTCGACGAATAAGAAGAAGAAGCAGACGACGAAAAAGGAGAAGAGAAAGGATCCAATGACGAAGAAGAAGAAGAAGACGGCGAAAAAGAAGAAGAGGAAGAAGAACGCTCGGTCACCCGCAGCTAATGCTTTTGCTTCGCTGCGTTTGTAATTTCCAGTGTCTGCCCCCCTTAGGTGTGAGCGACCGATTTAGCGGTGGGCGGTCTAGTCTTAAATTCCTGTGCTCAGCCTCGTTTACCCTGTACGCGATGAGCGGGTCCTTAGACCCGGGTAGAAGTGATTCCATAGCCCCCGGGGTGTATATTTTCGGGCACGACTGTAAGTAGCCTCATTGCCTGCAATCCCCTCGTGCACCGGGAATCATATGATATAAGTCTCTCCAGCCAATACCGATTGTCCAAGCATCTTAACTACTTGTTTCGAAACGATCCCCTTTTTAAGTTTCTTACTGCTAATATTCGTGTCGTCAAGCATGGATTGGCTTTGGTGCTCCTGCAGGCTAACACGAGGGCAGCTTCTTCCACTATGAGAGCGTTTCTAGCGTAAATGGATCGGTTGACCATCGTCTTGTAGTTCTCATCTATTACAGCGATTAACATCGCCCCTTCAAGGCTTAAGACCGCATCGCAGTAGGCAATTTGACTACAGTCTACCCCTTGTAGTATTTTTGTTCTAACTTTGCCTATATGTGCCCTGCGCTTCTTGTTGTGCGCTGGGTGCATATTCTCCGTAATTGGATCGAGCTTCAGTCTGTTTTAAACCTGAAGATCTGTTTAAGCTGCCATGTATGATCGCTCCTTCTGGTTTTCCCCTATTCTGGGCGGGAAGGGGATATTTCTTCCCGCTCTATTGTGAGTCTTCAGAGTTTAGCCTTCCTCACCGCTTTGGCTTTTTCCCTTCCCGCGTTATGTACGCCCGCTTTCAACAGCTTCTCGTTTGAGACACTGGTGAGAATGACGCGCACTCGAATAATTTTGTCTTACTCGTATGCGACCACAATCTCGTGCCGGAACTGAGCGCGGAGTCAACGACGGTCTGGCGGAGCTACACGGCTGTCTGCCTGCCGGATTTGACGTCACTCACATTGAACACAGGCCTGATTTTTTAGCCGTTGCCGTTGCCGGTGCTTCGGACGACGGCAGTTGTGAAGGTTTTCTAATTCTTTTTCTGCCTTCTTTCGTTTCTTTCTTTCTTTTCTTTTTTCATTCTGTTCCTCTCCTTTCTCAATGCTCCTCTGTACGCACTAGGCAACGGTGCGGTCATCTGCTACAGCCAATTTGCAGGCCCGTGTATTTTCGTTTCCCCCTTCCGACATCAGTCCCATTCACTGGTTCTAAAAGGTAGCCGGCTCCAGATAATAAGTTTTAGGGTGTAAATCGAAGACGACAGGCCGAATCTGCCCACCCTACTAATGTGCGTATGTTTTCTTTGGAAAATCGGAAAGTAAGAAGGTAATGTGACCTTGGTGCATTCAAGTGTAAGTTTGCACCCGAAAGCGACAAAACGTGTCTTCGTTTGCCCATGGACTAGCTTAAACAAAAAGAAAAAAAAAACGGAATTAAACTGCCTTGTTACGTAGCGGGTCTGCTCATAACACAAAGATTAAGCATCCCCCAAATTCAAACCATCTAACTTTGCTGAACCACACTCATCATAGCTTTCTATCGTGTCACTAGCTTCAAGCCATGCTCATACCCCTTCCCCCCCTCCCCCAATTTTATTTCTCTTTTGGTCAATGTAGGGACGTCGGCCTGGTCTGAGGCCAGCTGATGTAGCCCAGTGGTTAAGATGCCGGGCTACGGTTTCGTAGTACCCGTGTTCGATCTCGACCGCCGTCGCCTGCGTTTCGGCGGAGGCGACACGAAGAGGCACCCGTGTTCTGTGTGATGTCAGCGGACGTTAAAATCACCACTCGTAGCCATTACTCCTAGCCATAACTGCGACATCTTTCTTTTTTTCCGCTTTCAATCCCACCTTCTGATCTTCCCTTACAGTGTGGTCAGGTGACCACAGAAGACGTGCTTCTTCTCCTTCTGGGACGTGGAAGCGCTGCCAGCCACCTTGCCGAAACGCGCGGGTGTCAAGTTGCAGTCGTAGTTCGTTGGCAACATCGTTGCCGATCCGAGCCGGCGCGATGAAGATTTCGGAGACCATGCCCTGCCTATGTTATTCCGTGCGGCACACGCATGATGGCGCTACGCGCACGCCAAGCGAAGAGGAAGTAGAGCGGGAAAGTAATTTGCCACTCGCTTAACTGCGTGTTCTGCAATTCTACAATTTACATGCTCATAATTATTTTTATACGCCACAATACACTTCTCTACAAGAAGTTTCTGAGACAACACTGCAATCAATAGACGCGCCTTTGTCCATTTAAAACCATCTAGCTGGCGTGGTGGAGTGGTTAGCGTGCTCGTCTCGCGCCCCGGTGGCCCACGTTCGATTCCTCAGGTCGGCGATATTTCCTACTCGTTTTTATTTAATAATGCTTCTGGGATTTTTCGCTCACGACCAACGCCGGACTATACGCGGGACGGCGGCCGCCGACGACGACGACACCGACTTCCTGCGACACGCGGTCCCACAGGTTGCTATGGTCAAAATTTTGCTGGACCCTTTAAATGTTTCCCTTCCTAGTATTCTACCCATACAAACCATCGGTTCATCTATTGAAATTGTCTTTGACGACATATTCCCGAATAATGCTAAAAACTTATCATTCGTTAATCTAAACGGATTATTAGAAGATCATTTAAGAAGCCTTTCTGCTAGTTTAGTAGTAGCTACTGACGCATCTCAAAGTAATGAAAAGGCGGGTGTAGGCATATATTGTCCACATTTAGACTGGTCTTTTTCTGTCCGGCTTCCGGACTTCATCCCAATTTTTGAAGCGGAGTTTCTGGCGGTGATACTCGCTTTACGGAAATTCGACTCCTCTTTTTCTGAAGTGGCTGTAATTTCCGACTCTATCCTTGTGCTTGTGCTCATCTCTCTCTTCGTCGGTGGATTCTGCAATAGTAAAAACCTTTGTCTCCCTGATCCCTAGACATTTGAAAATTGTACATATGGTATGGGTACCAGGCCACAGCAACGTGACTTTAAATGAATATGCTGACAATTTGGCAAAAGAGTCCCTTAATGGCCCCGTATTATCTATCCTTCCGGCGACAGCGTACATCACCACAGCGAGGTTTCGGAGAAACGTTCTATTAAATATGAAAAATGGACATCTTTTAAGATTTGATGACTACCTGCATCTAAATTATTTTTAGAATAGAAAATTATGTCATTCACGGCAACTTGATATTTCTCTAACCAGGCTGCGATGCCGTATCCCACCTTTAAATTTCTATCTTTACAGGTCTGGTTTGGTACTGTCTCCCGTCTGTGCATTTTGCGGTGAACAAGAAACATTAGATCACTTTTTATTGTTTTGCCGCCGCTTTCTATGTTGAGAAAACAGTTGATGGAAAGGCCATTGCAACAGCTTGGCCTTAAGTTTAAGCAGCCCGACATTGTTATCATTTGGCGCCACCATCCTTGGGCACAGTCACAGGTCTGTTTTTACCGCCATGCAAAATTTTTTACTGTACTCAAATCGTTTGCCTTGCTAAATATTTAAACATCACTTGTTCTACAATTTTAGTGTCAATCCCCCGTGAGTGTTACCACTTTTCATTTTATATTCCACTCATTTTCCGTTTTGTGTCCTTTCCTCTACCCCTCAAATCATTTTTTGTGCAAGTATACTTAAAAAAATGATAAAAATAAAAAAAAAATAAAAAAAAAATTCTTTGCTACCCAATTCTTGGCCGATCCCCCTCTGTGGGTATGTACCATAAATTATTTGGACAACAACAACAGCAACAACAGTAACGCTGCCGCGTTAAAAGGAAGCACTCCAAAAGCGCTTCGAGTCACTGAACTGATTGATTTATAGGAAGGGAAAAGGCGCGGCAACTGCCTCACTTGTTTTCTGTGGACACCTCAACCACGCTTTAAGGGAAGGGAGGAAAGTGGGAGTGAAAGCGGAAAGAGAGAAAGAGGAGCCGTAGTGGAGGGCTACGGAGTAATTTCGACCACCTGGGGATCTTTAACGTGCGCTGACATCGCACAGCACAAGGAAGCCTCTTCGTTTTGCCTTCATCGAAACGCAGCCGCCGAGGTCGGGTTCGAACCCGGGTACTCCGGCACAGTAGTCGGGCGTCTCACCACTGCACCACCCCGGCGGGGCAAGACAGCAAGGCAGTTGCATACATTGATGCGGCGAATGGGAAGTGGGGTGCGGTGGTAGCCTCGGTAGTCGACGGCCGAGGGTCCGTGGTCAGGAGTATCCGTGGCCTCCCTCTCCCAGGGTGGTAGACGCTGCGTGTGACTGCTTACGCGGATGACATTACGTTGTATCTGCGTGATGAAGCGAGCCTACTGCGCTGCCTTCATCTTTTTGACAGATACGGCAAGGTGTCTAGGGCTGCCCTCAATTTTTACAAAGCAAATATCTTTTAACTGCCATGCCAGAAGCGCGCCTTAATGGTGCCCTATCAATTACGCACAGCGACACCATCCGCATACTTGTCATTGAATATGAGGTACGTGGAATAGCAGCTTCAATGTAGACTTCCGTCTTAAACAGGGTGCGCAGCGAGATGACTAACACCAGTTGCCTTTGAACTACCCATGTTGGAGAAACGTTACCTTGAACACATTGTTTTCTACTTGCGAATATGGTAACTCGCACATGTAACGCATTCACCTCTCAGAATTTTGAGTTGCCTTCACTCTCGTGTAAGTTTATTTTTTTGGGCAGGTGCACGGAACTAGTATCCCGTGCAGCACTCGGGCAGCCACGTTCGAAGGGTGGGTTCACCTTTCCTTCTTTGCCTGTCTTCTGTCGGCTAATGGCTCTGCGCTACGTACCTTCTTCGTTTGCTGCAGTGTGATGAGTACCCAGTGCGGGTTTTTGCCTTATATTTTTTAGGCGCAAGTGTGAGGGAGCTTATCCCTGACATACCACTCAACAGAGGACCTCAGACTTTACGGATGCCTGTTTTTTATTTGTGTATGGTGGCATTTCGTCGCCACGCCGGTCATGTGACCCTTCCTTAGACATCTCGGCGAACAGAGTAGTACAGTCAATGGGAACGTTACTACTTCCACTGGTGCCTGCGAAACGTTGGCGAAAGGCGGGTTCCACTTGATGTTTACCGCTCATAATGTCGTTTATGCCAGGGCACTTACGTGACTTTTTGTGGCTTTTGCAGTGGGAGGTTTTGCCTACACGAAATCGGCTGCAATGATGGGGCTTTGTGTGGACAGCGCAGGGCCCAAACAACCCATTTCAAGAATCCAATCGTCTCATGGTCCAGCAATACGTCGCTGCTTGTGTTTTTTGGAGGGTTGTTCATGCCGGTTTCAGAAGTCTAGGTGTTAACCGATTTCAGATAAATGGGAGATGTCATCTCGGTCGGTTTGCACCCAACTACTGATTGTAGCGGGCGCTTTCGCATTATGGCGCAATCATTGTAAGGCTGTCGCATCGAGCCGGTGCCGACGTGAGCTTTGACCGGTCCAGGCACGTCAACAAAAGGAGATCGTAAGCTTTCTGGCTGAGGAACTTTTTTACCTTGGGGAGCGACAGTTTCTTATACTCTTGCCCTTTTCTTTCCGTGTCGGATGGACATGTCCGAATGCTTTTTAACCCACCTCGGTACCTGTAATATAATGTAAATATTTATGCCAACTCACTAATGTATACATAGCTACCCACTTGTGCACTAAAACATATCGGATGGACGTGTCGGGTGGTTTTTAACACACCTTGGTACCTGCAATATAATGCAAATATATATGTCCACTCACAACAGTTTAGATCACAACACACATGTGCAATACATACTGTGCATACGATTCCTGTATATATTTATATCTATTTTATATGGCACATTCTTCTACACTGTTTATACCATCATGTATATTGCCATTCAAAACTGTATATATCATCATCACGAACAGGCAAATTTTATTCTGTATGTAAATACTGGTTTGTGATGTATTTGTTCGTTAGGATGTATTTTATGGGCACTTTCCTTTGTTCTTAAGCATGTGCATTTCGTGTTTCGGTCATTTGTCGCCGCCGCTTTGTGAATGTCTAATGTGAATGTCGAATGTAAAATAAAACGTTTTCTAAACAGTTCACCTTGGTACTTGCATCATAGTGTAAACAACTATGTCAGTTTACAGCTGTATATATCCCAAAACACATGTGTACTACACACTGCATGTGATCGCTGTATATGTTTGTACCTATATTTATTATCAAATAATCGTACGCTTTGTATAATTTATTTACAATGTCATTCAAAACTGTATATATATCATTAGGATCTGGCAAATATTAATTTTTGTTCGGAATGTAAATAGTATATTTTGATGTATTTCCTCGACATAAGGCATGTTAGGTGCAGTGTCTCTTGTTGGTAACCGTGTACGTTTTTTAGTTTTGGTCATTCGTCGTCACACCTGTCAATGTATAGTGTCTAATAAAACTTTTTGTAAGCAGTTTGATGGCCATCCGCAATCAATTGCCGGAGACCTCAACTGTGTTTAGACGTGAAATGTGCGCTGATGGCCAAACGCTGCAGCACAGCGCACGCTTCGGGTTGCAACGCATTCTCTTTGCGCTGCAAGACACTTAAGAGATGCGTTTGAACCGACATGGCTCGAAACGCTATGCGCCAGCCGGCTGGACCGCGTGTGTCTCCTACGATCACTTGTGCAGTGTCGCAAAGTGTCGTGTTCTCGATCTCCATGCAGACGCCGAACACCGCGTTCGCCCTCTCCTTGCATTTAGTCGCTTGGTCAGGAGAGCCCAGAGACTTGTGGTGCCAGGGCATTTCGACCATGCAAGATGTTCAGAGTTTACGCGAATTTCAGGACGCCGTCTCCAAGTCACTCGCGCAGCCCTGGCTTCGGCCTCGAGGTTGGGACTCCCTGGAGGAGTAGACGGGCACGTGCATACGTGCGGGGAGTCGCCAGCGGGAACGGGATCCGGCAGTTGTCAGGGACTCCTTGCGGCGCATCAGAATAATGTGGGCTCGCCAATGGCTGAAGCACAGGTCTACCTTCAGCTTTAGCGGGAATATTATTCACTCCTTTTATGCCAACATTCCAGAACCGCGGTGTAATCAGCAGCTCTCAAGCATTCCATCACGGATCTAGAGGTGTGCGTCAAACAAAAGACGCAAAAACCTCGGAATAGCGTCCAGATACATTTCGTCAGTTTTCAAGAAAGACAGGGAGAATTCTGAGAGGCTTGACATTCTGCAGCTTCTGCAAGAGCAGACGCTGCTCGAAGCAGGAGAGCTGGCCGGATACGTGTTCCCAAAATTTCACCGCTCGGGAGAACGAACTTCTAGCTAAAATACAGTCTATAAACGCAACAATTGCGCAAATGCAACGGGAAAGAAAACTCTATTTAAATCTCTACAACACCCGTAAAAGCAACTCCACCATTACACCGCGTGCCTTCAACCGCCACGCTAAGCGCTATACCCTCCACCAGTAATACAATGGAGACGCACAACCGCATTAACTTGAAAAGACCGGCTCCTTCCGATGAGGGTTCCGGACCGAAACGCACTGTGCAAGCGTCTAAAGATGACAACCCGCAACCGACTACCAAACCTAAGCCCACAGACAAGCTAAGATCAGAAATGAGCGCATTCGAGAACAAATTTAGCGGTCTCGAGGAGAAAGTGATATTCTCACGCGTGAAGTAACTGAGCTGGGTACAAACATCGCTGGTCTTTTTCAGCAAGCAGTTCAGCGTCTCGCGGCCCTGGAGGCAAGCCATAATGTACTGCCGGCATCTGCGACCGCGCCGTAATTGTCCCTCCCATGTGTCACCATGGCCTCTCGCAAGAAAACTGAGGTATGGCACTGGAACTGCAGGGAGTTCCGCATTAAACGGAGTAACTTGTTGTTTCACATCTAAAGCTTAGCTAAACAACGGCACGTAATAGCACTTCAAAAAGCTAGCGCTCCGGTGAAATTACCGGGCTATAAAAGCGAAGAGAATACCTCAGTAATCTGCAATTTGCTGATGACGTTGCCTTGCTAAGCAACTCGGGGGATGAACTGCAAATAATGATTGATGACCTAGATAGGAAAAGTAGAAAGGTAGGCTTAAAAATCAATATGCAGAAGATTAAGGTAATGTGCAACAGCCTCGGGAAGAAACAGCAGTTAACATTAGGTAGCGAAGTACTGGAAGTAATAGGCGAATATGTCTACTTAGTACCGGTAGTAACCGCAGATCCGTACCATAAAAAGGAAATAACAAGAATAAGATTGGGATAGAGCGCATTTGGCAAGCACTCGCAGATTGTGACTAGCAGCTTACCGATATCGCTCAAGAGGAAAGAATACAACAGTTGCATCTTACCTGCACTCACCTATGGGGCTGAAACTTGGAAGCTAACCAAGAGAGTTCCACTTAAGTTGAGGACAACGCCGAGGGCTATGGAAAGAAAAATGGTTGGGGTAACATTAAGAGATAGGAAGCGTGCAGAGTGGGTCAGAGAAATAACTCAAGTTACTGACATTCTAGTAGAAATCAAGAAGAAGAAATGGGCATGGGCAGGACATGTAGTGCGAAGAAAGGATAATCGATGGTCGCTGAGGGTAACAAACTGGATTCCAAGGGAAGGAAAGCGTAGCAGGGGGCGGCAGAAAGTTAGGTGGGCTGATGAGGTTAAGAAGTTCGCCGGGGTCAAGTGGATGCAGCTAGCACAAAACAGGGTTAAGTGGAGAAATATGGGAGGCCTTCGCCCTGCAGTGGGTATAATCAGGCTGCTGTTGCTGCTGATGACGATGATGAAAAGCGTTTACTCTCTCTTCGAATGCAAGGACAATGCCGACTGTCTCATTCACAGAGACATTTGTGCAACGCAACATTACGACTATACAACATAGCAAGTTCTAGCGAACAGTAGACGCTACTTGAAATTGTGCTCAGAAAAAAGGGTGAGGCATATCTCATTATATTTAACCTATACAGTTCACTGAAAGAAATGGGGTCAGGCAATCCCGACCTCTTCTTTAAAGAAACTCGCCTCACCACAGGACCCCAGCTCCTTGTGATGGGCGATTTTAATGCCCACCTATTTCGGCTCCGGGGGTACAAAGCTGTGGCAGTCTATCCAGAACCTGAGCCTCGCAATTCTTAACAATCCCTAAGAAATCCCGCGGAATGGCAACAGCGTTAGCGTAGATACCTCACCCAATCTCACACTAACCAAAAACATTAGCGATGCCTGCTGGTCCAACACGAGAAACACACTAGAGAGCGACCATTCTATAATAGCTATGACATTTGACACAACGTTTCCCAAACTGCACCACATGCGCACACGCATCACCGACTGGGATAGGTTCAGACGCTTACGAGAGCAAGCTGCCCCTAATCATATAAACAACCTAACGGAGTGGATCGCTGCACTTAAAGAGGATGTCAAGACCACAACGGTCGAGACGCCGACTAAAGAGCCGCACCAGACGACTGACTCCAATTTCCTCCTTATGTGGGAAGCGCATGCCAGCCTACTAAAATGTTAGGAGAGACAGAGACAGAATAGAAACCTACGCAAGCGTATACAGCGCAACTCGAACGCCATATCGAAGCGTACACTATAGACCTGTAAGAAAAACAATGGGACCAAATCTGTGATAATATGAACGGGCAGTTTGGAGCAAAAAGACATGGTTCTTCCTCCGACACTTGCTCAACCCTACACAGACAAAATGCACACAAAGAGAACGGCTCACAAAATTGATTCACCAATACCAGTGCATGGATGCTGAGCTACTCGCCGAACTGTGAGCACACTACCTGAATAAGTCCCACACAGACCCCCTACGCGCATATGAGTTTCTCCCGAACGATGCTGTGGATGCCGACATAGCAGATGCCGAGGGCCTGGTTTGCTCTCAGTCAGCTCCATACCATCATCGGTGCGGGGCCTGACGGAGTGTCAAAAAAAAAAAAAAAAACACTCAGAAACCGAACCACACGTTTGTCGCGGACCTGACGGAGCTATTAAACACCTACTGGAGAGAAGGCGAGATCCCTCAGGAATGGAGGCACGCGCTGGTCACCTTCATCCCAAAAGAGCGCAAGAAACTGTCCATCGAGAATCTGCGGCCCATCTCCCTCACGTCTTGCATCGGCAAGCTAATGAAACATGTCATCATTAACCGACTGCAAAATTACGCGGAAGACCGCGATTTACTTCCTCCGACGATGATTGGTTTCAGGGCAAACTTGTCACGCAGGGCGTGATGCTCCAGCTTAAGAAGGAGGTGCTGGACCCTTCATGTGGAACCGGGACGAAGGCAGTACTTGGACTAGACCTGAGCAAAGCCTTTGACAACGTTTCGCAAGAGGCAATCCTCAATTATCTCTCTAAATTAGACCCGGGTGAACAGATATTTAATTATGTCCGATCATTCCTATCCGACCGGACAGCAGAGCTTACTCTAGGTAGCCTTAAATCGGGTCCCATTCCTCTGGGAAGCCGAGGCACACCACAAAACGCGGCGTTCTCGCCTTTCCTTTTTAGTATTGCACTCATTATACTTCCCCCAAGCTCGCTGCCCTGCCGGGGCTAAAGTACAATTTCTATGCGGATGACATCACCATGTTGGTAACCACGGGGAATGACGGCCAAATATGGGACACGCCGCAGCAGGCAGTCAACATAATCGAAACTTACGCGTCGAGAGCCGGCCTTGAATGGTCGCATGCGAAATCGGAACTGCTGGTTTTCAGGGCCAAGCCGCGCGGACGAAACGCAAACTAGGTCCACCCAATCCCCCTGAATTATGTGTGAGAGGCCAACCGATCAGGGAGGTGGAAACCATGCACATATGTGGCATGTACATGCAGAAAAATCGCAAAAAACACCGGAACAATCAACAGACTCGCAGCCACGGTCAAGTAGACTGTACGACTCATCAGACGGATCGCGAACAAACAAAAAGGAATGCAAGGAAAAGATCTCTGTCGATTAGTTCAGGCTTTCGTACTGAGCAGGAATGTCTACTCCCTCCCGTACCTGCAGTTGCAATTCGCGGAGAGAATGAAGGTCGAGGGCCTAATCCGACATGCCTAGAAGGCTGCTCTTGGGCTCCCGCACAGCACGTTTACGGAAAGGTAGCTGGCCCTAGGGGTTCACAACACGCTATCGTAGCTGTGCGAGGCACACCTGCATGGATGAATTAATCACAGCATGAATTGACAAAGAACGGTTATTGTATTCAGTTACTTGCAGCTGAGTCACTGGTTAATGTCATGGTTCCTAAATCCAGAGGCAAATGTAAATGCACTGAGAACTCAGCACCATCCACCTCAGTCGCTTTTAGAAACAGGGAGAGAAGGAGAAATAACGGGGGGGGGGGGGGGGGTAAAGAAATGGCTCCTCTTTAGAAGTACGGAACACATCAAAAGCTGCGAAAGGCCATTCTTTGTGCATGTGGTAAACAAAATGTTGATGGCAAAACAAAATGGCTGTGTCACATACCCCCGCCTTTACGGTCAACAGAGGTGCGGAATCCCATTTAGTGTTGCCCGTCGTACCTCTATGAGGTTTTAGAACACAGTAAAAAGTTAGGCTGGTCAACCTGTGGAGTACGTGTGCCGGTGTGTGATTGAGGAGTAAGTTCAAGAAAGTCACTTTTTGTTTACAAACAATGGGATATTTATAGCTAGTAGTTCAAATTACACTGCATAACAATAGAACACAATAAAAAAATAAAATGCCAAGACACGATAGTAATAAAAGATGGCTCGGTAAAGCAGAATATGAAAAAAACTGATAATGAACAAAACACTGCGATAAAAGAAGACCAAAAAAACAAAGCAAGTATTCCAGATATAGTAATTAAGTGAGAGTTAAACAGAAAACATCGTAAAATACTAAGCCAGATCAAGGTTTAAAGAAAGGATAAAGCTATATTCAAATAACCGACAGTCTGTGGCAAAAAGGAATTCTCACTGCTTTCTTGTTCAATGAGGCGTCGTAGTTGCAGAGTTGATCGCTTGCGGCGGCCGTACAAGATGAGGAGAAACAATGACTTGATCGCGGGATGGGTAAAAAAAACAAGACACTTCCTCAGAGCGAGTACCTGCGAGAGTTGCTAGCTTGTCTACAGAGCGCACTACCACGGGCGGGCTGAGGTCTGCCTTTTTATACTCTCGGCTGGATGCGCTGTGTCCCGTTGTGAAGGACGCGCGCTGGACGATCGCTGCTCCGGAGAGTCACGTCGAAGCATGCTCGGAGTAGCGGGAGATCCCGCCCTCTCCGCTCTATATGTGAGGCAGGAGATCCTGTATTATCTGCTCTATATGTGAGGCAGCTTGCGACACTGCCCCTTCTATTCATCCAGAATAGTCAACACGATAAGAATCACTAAAGGACCCCCTACCCCCATATCTAGGCTGAATAGTTGAAACATTGCTTCGCCAAATTAGCAGTGTTTAGCTCTGTATGGGTTTCTCCGTAATTTGTTGGCTTTTGACAAACACAGCTAATTGGCGTTGCAAACCAGACACATAATGAGGCTTAATATAGGATGCGCACATGAAATTTCGAAGGTAGAATCAAGTGGCATAAGCGCCATTTTGAAGTTTAAAAGTTGTGAATTATCAATCCACGTATTTCGTTTTAAAAACACAAATTGCTGCAAGGCGTCGACGGCTCTTCCTGCAGAACCCGGTTGGGTTGTGCGCTTGCTTCTCGGAACGAGTCTTCGTTGTTTTCTTTCGTTCAATAAACATTCAGTTGCTAGTCCAGCCTTGTCCTGTCATCTTCTTTCCTGTGTCTCGTCCTTTGGCTGGTAAATATGAAGGGTAAGAAACTCTGACACCAGATTTGAAGAAATAGCGCTCCAAACTGATGTCAATCGAGCTCCATTTTTTCTATTTTATATATCAGTTGAGAGGGAGGGGAAAATTACTTATTTAATTGTAACCGCACTGTCTTTAAGTCGTCTCCTTATCTGGATCTGCGTGGGTAAACATCATGCTCGAGTAGCCCCGGAGAGCGTGCCTGGGACGGCTGGAACATTTCTACTTAGCAAGACATAAAATACCGCATGCATATATGTCTTGATTATAAACAAATTGTGTGCATAATACACCGTATGTTTCCGCCAAACACGTAAGTCCGACGAAGATAATCGGGAAAAATAACCTCTTTGAACCAAGTTCTTTCAGCTTCTGACATTTTTAATTCGCTGTCGTTCAGCATCGCGTTCGCTGATGTCAGCCTATATCCTCACCGCATTTTATTATTGTTCCGTTGGTGTAATTCCGCAAAATATTCCCAGCGTCGAGCATTGATTACAGCCAAGCATTGATTACACATTGATTACAGCATTGATTACATTGCAGACAAAAATGGCGGTTTCAGGGGACTGAGTAGGCATTTTATTTTCTTAAAACAACGGCCGCGGAACCATTCGCGTGAGTCTGCTATGCCTCTGTCGAAGCGGCGGCTGGGCTTAGCGCTACTGTGCTGTGGTTTGTGTATAGCTTTCATGAACAAGGACGTGGTGCTGCATGAGGGGGCTGTATCCGCTGCACTCGGCGCTGCATACATCAAAGGCCGAGGTAATGGACCGATCCGAAGCATGCAAAACAGTGGATGATTAACGGCCAGCCACGGGTCCTCCTTATGCGAACATTAGGAGGAGCCGCTGCATCGTTCTGACGTGTCTAGCCGTCGTTCCGATGCCTTCGAGTTTCGGCGGTGTGTAGCGCCTTGGCAGGCGCTGTGCCCCAGGAGGTTTCTTTCACTTCATTATTAATGTAGATCCTTAATATAATTGCTGTTTTTCCTGCAGCACACCTACCGGAGCCACGTGGTTCGCTCCGGCCGTCGTGACCACTGCAGTAGTGATCGTAAACCGGAGAGCGAGTGCCTGCTGCTGCATAATAGGCTTCATATAGAAAGGAGCCAGGCGAACCTCGCTCTCGAGAACTCGCCGTCAGGAAACTCATATGTCCGCTTTGAGAGACGCCATTGAGAGTAACAAGAAACCGCACAGGCAGGTTTGGCGTTTCAGTGCTTAAGCTGTCATGTTTCAGTGGACGTTGTCATAGAAAAAAAAATTGCATATGTACTCTAACATTATCTTTGCGGCTTTTTGAGTTATCTTTTGAATTATCGCTAACGTCTTGCAGTGCAGTCATGTTCTTTCTTAAAGGCGTCTTGCTTAGAATGGATGCCCAAATTATGATTAGTATAGGTTCGTTCCGAGCTGCAGTTTTGAAAGCGTCTTCCTGGTTACGTTTTTTGTAATATATCGCTCTTCATTCTTCAATTGTGGGGCCTTCACGTTTCTTTGTTATGATTAATTATTTGACTATAACTGGAACTGCAACTAACGCCGCCATATTTCTTCCCAGGCCCTCTATGCACATCGTTGCGAAAAGAAAAACATAGACGGTTCTCCCTGAAAACAAAACCCCGTTAAATGCATCATATGGCGTATGCGTTTATTTCGTGTAGACAAATTAAGTGCAAAAAGAGAAATGAACTTGGCGCTAAGAACTGAATACTGAATAAGCCGTTCAGTGATGGCGGATCCCACAAAATATGTTCTAAATGTCGCCTGTAATTGATCAGGAGTCATTATATATTACCACGTCCACCGTAGCTACCAGTCTTTGCAAAAGCAGGCGAAAGAGGACTTGGTGTATTCTTTTTGAGAATTGTCTTTTGTGAAGACCTGTCTTCCAAATCAGCAGGCAAATGGCAATTTTTTGTGCGTACTAGATATTCCAGTGTCTCAGGTAAAAACAAGCACGACTGCATAATTGTGGACTCCGAGAACCCTCTATATCATTTCCCAATTAGTTGGCATCAAGAGGTACAGTCTTTGTCAAAAGTATACGGCCCAAGAGGTTCGCTTCTATGCAATGTAACATATCTGCTGGCCGAAATACTGGAATATGATTGCAAGCTAGAGGAAGACGAGAGCGAGATTTGTCATCTATGAGATTTCGAACTCTAGAGTTGCTTTACGAGCCTCGTTACTGGGCTTAGAACAAAAATCCCTGGGCCGTATACTTTTGACAAAGACTGTACATATGTAATCTGGTATTATATAATACAGTATTGAGAGTAGAGGTTCTACATAGGTCTCACGATGACATTATAGTGGCTGCAAAAAAACATTACGATGTTACACTTATTTGGTTCATTAAACGAGAGAAATAACGATATAGGCACTCAGGGGCTTGTGGAGTGTGGATGAGGTGAATTGACACGTAGGCGGGTTGCGACATTGTTTGGTGCTACGGCTTCTATGCTTCTCCTACTTAGGTTTCCAGGGTAGCATAAAAAGCTCGTTCTGGGATGTCTCAGAATGCGTAGAGTAAGACACAGACGGAGGCATTGACGCAGGTGTACCGCACCATTAGAGGCGGAGTTTGGGTGTCTTTCACAAATTGTTTAAACTAATTTGATCCTCGGCTACCATAAAAGGTATTGTGCACAGCCCAGATATAATTATAAGGAAAATGTTAGACGATAAATCGAACAGCATTCCCAGCTTTATCGCATAAGATGCCAGATCGTCTTGTAATGCTTGTCATACCTTAGTAGTGCTTGCGTGTGGGCTAGTTGGTTAGACAACTCTGAAGGCATCTGGCGCTGCATAGTTACACACACACACACACACACACACACACACACACACACACACGCACACACACACACACGCACACACACACA
>JAJIZL010017435.1:627678-648891 GCA_023969395.1 Amblyomma maculatum
CACACACACACACACACACACACACACACACACACACACGAGGATAAGCCAAGACGTTCTCACATATGATGCGCTCACTACCAAGTGGTTGTTATTTCTGATACGAAGAAGATACGAAAATTTGTTACAGCGTCAAACTTCAAATTTCTTCAACAACAGTAATTAGGAAGAGAGAAAGAAATACTTTCGGTGAGGTTTTGGCGTCTCTATTATCGCAGGCTTAACTAGGTATACAGAAGAAAGAAGAAATCTTAGCGAAAAAAGGAAGCATACCTCTTTCCACGTTGTCGAAGCGCCTATAGTCACATGAGAAATAGAGTGTAGAGGTTGCAGGTGAATTGCGCAGCCATTTTACTCATTCTAGCCTCTTATGTCTTCGATCCGAATTTCGCATAGATTCATTCCACAAAGAACCACCTCAGCGCAGAACACATGAGCTTTCAGTCATCCACACATACTGTTAAATAAAACTAAAACCTATATTACGCGGTTTCTTGAAGCAGTTATCAGCTTATAGAAAAGTCTGTTACGAGTGGACTTCACTTGTATAGTCCCTATAAAAATTATTTAAAACAATCAGCAAAAACTTAGCTGATCTTAGCTGCCTTGTCGCTTTTTCTGCAAGAGTACCAAACTAATTTTTAAACTCTGCAAAATCTAACAGGAGCTTCCTGCATTGGTGATCAAACGAGAAACACCACTGGAAGGCAGAGGACTTTAATTATCCGCTAGATAATTTCGGAGAGCGCCTTGGAGAAACGATTTAGCAGTACGTTGCGACGAAAGAGAAAAGAAATTATTCTACGTTCAACTGATAAAGGAAGCCAGTCTCAGAATGACGCACGTGTGCGGTCAGAGTAGAGAGGCGTCGAGTTTTTTATAAACTATCTTCGTAGACATTCCATCCTAGGTGCCCACTCTATATGGAAATTAGAACTTGCTGTCCAAAGAGGGTGCGTTTTTAAAAAGAAACAAAAACAAAAGGTTCCCAATGATTAGGGAACTACAAAAGAGTGCTGCGTATGGCTCTCTTCCGTACAGAGATTGCGGAGGCACATTTAAGGGCCTGCGCTCAGTTGCACGCTTAGCTCTGGTGCTTAGTACAACTGGACTCGATGAAATGTGCAATCAGTATTAAAGGGAGGAAACTGGAGGAGTGTATGCCCGAGGAGGCTAAAGAAGATGGCGGGTATAGTGGGGAGGGCCCATAGGCATAATAGGACAACTAAATCTCAGTTCTCAAAATTAGGAATAAAATGCGTTTTAAGAAATCTAACTGTTCGAGATGTGAGCGGCATGCTGTCACAGACAATGCAAACGAATTAAAGAAAACCAGAAAGAGCGTTGAAATTTTCGACGAAAACGCCACCTTCTGGGTGCACTTTTAATGCCTGCGCCAAAAGTAAAGACTACTTGAGCACCGCTTTAGTTGTCAGTTTTTCGTGCGCAGTTGCTTATAAGCAGCACAGCTGAGTCATGGCGTTCATTTATGAAAAGTGACAGGATATTCGTCCCCGACAAGTAAAAATGACCAAGTACTGAGCTGGAGTTTTCAAACAAATGAGGAACGAAATTCTGCATAAAAAAGCACAAATAATGTCACTTTGTCAAACTAATATATTAAAATACATGTAACTGGACACTGGCAAAGGTATAGTCTTGAAACCAGAGACAAACTCAATATAGACATGTGAGATTTTATTGTTGTTTTTTCTCGTTTCCTGACCTTGAGACAAAAGACTATAAACTCTCCGATTTCACAACGCAATATTCTCCGCATGCAATGTTGCCATACGTTTGAAATGCTATTCCTCTCTGTTCAACCTTTTACTGGCAGCACTAAAAAGCCCGAGCACCAGTACTTCTTTGCTGTTGGTCACAATAAAATCAACGTCTGTGAAAAAAAAATCACAAATGATATTACGCCTTTCTGGCAGGCAGTTCATGTTGTGTGCTTTTG
This sequence comes from Amblyomma maculatum, assembly GCA_023969395.1. Taxonomy (NCBI): domain Eukaryota; kingdom Metazoa; phylum Arthropoda; class Arachnida; order Ixodida; family Ixodidae; genus Amblyomma; species Amblyomma maculatum. The sequence continues at coordinate 629,639 of JAJIZL010017435.1, forward strand.
CGGGTAATTTAATTGACGTCTTGTGTTCGTGAAAGCAAGCACTACCGGCTGAGCTCCCACGCTCGCATCATAGAAGTCTGTCACTAAAAGGGTTTGCATCTGGTGAACAGTGACCTGCCAGTTATTACGAGGCACTCAGGGAAGAACCACTCTACGATTGCTGCGAAGCACTTACACGGTGAAAGCCAGGAAACTGGCACCGGTGGATGTATAGCTCCACCATGCCAAAACCTGTTCCGACGGACAGTGCCGTCACAACCTCCCTGGGAAGAAAAAAGGCTTTTAAGTGCATTAGAAACATGTCAGGCATCATTAGGTCCCGTCAAAAAAGCCAACACTCCGGATAAGAGAGTGGCTAAGCATGAGGAACCAAACGGAAGTGATGCAGTACAGTGGCCGTCTAGCCTTCCTTTGCCGTTTGCTGTGGCCGCTTGCGATTCGAAATCACAATACCATGTGTAGCATGTACAAGCGCATAAGGACCCACAACGGAGCTCTGAGTTGTCGCACATTCACAAATCAACTGGGACTAATTGGCTCCCAACAAATTTAGGAAAATTCCATATTTTAGCAAACGCACTTATTTGTTAGCAAATCTACGGAAAGGCATCATGACAGGGAAGATCATAAGCACACGCTAATCTTGAGAAATTTTGCAAGAATGTATTCAGACATAGAATTGCAGACATTTATCATAGAAAATGTTTCGCAGAACGGCTTCGTTCTTTAAAACTATTAACGTTTGCTGGCGCCTCTCTATCGCATTTCAAGTGACTATTCCAGCCACTCAAAATAGCGGTTACGCATTCTATAAATTGTCCGCGGCTTTTCATCGAAGGCTTCACGCGGTAGCAAGGCGAATTTGTCAAAGCAGAAATAAAGCATCTCAGGTCTAAAGCGGCCGCGTACAGTACCTGTCGTACATATTGAAAAGAGGAGAAATTGGTATATTGGCCCTTTAATGAAATTCAGCTTAGCACTTATAGCATTTAAAATTTAATATCTAATTATTTTAGGCTGCATAAAAGTATGTAGCTATCACAGATCTCCAAGTACTCAGTGTGTGGTTTCAATACATAGATTCAGCAAGCTGTAGAGCAAGTAGGGAAAGACTGAAAATAAATGAAACAGAAAACCACTATAAATTAAAACTCCTGCTCTTGACCTGGCTGCGCCTGCGCAATCTCCGCGGTGTTACCTACTTTCCTTCGCGTTAAGAGCATGCTTAACCATGTTTAATCTACCACGCAAGTATGACGCATAGTACTGCTTGTGGAGATTCTCGTCTCCACACTTATTATTTCAATTGCAGAGGCAATGCAGTCCTTGAATATGTAGAGGCTCTATTCGTATTTCGAAATGTATCCAACGCCAAGAACCGTTAGAAATCTCTAAATGTCTCTCTTAATCAAGTGAACACTGGTGAAGCAAATAGTTGCTTTTTTGAATAAAATATCGGCTATGAACGCAGTGTGACACCTTTAACGACGTCTGTTTCTAGAAAATGCTGCAAAGCTTACTTGTGGTGCATGCACACAGAGAAGAAGACGGAACTATCAATCTAACACATCATCTTTGCGCACAAACTGAGTGTTCTTCCATATAGCATAAAGCAATCCCTTCTTTTCTTTTTATTCCATTGACAGTCGTCACATACTAGAAAGTTCATTACCCAGCTGCAAAGTTGACACTGAGCAGAGGTTAAGGTAATTTCTTTCCCATCTATTTTCCACGCAAGCACGAAACGTCAAATTGAGGAGTTACGCGTTCTTATCTGATAACCACCTGTTGCAAGGCACACATAGTTCGGAATACCGCAAATAATAGCGACACTTGGGGCAAATACCGTGCTATATAACTCTAGCATCAATTTTTATGGGCATTACAGGAGAGAAATTGAACTCAAAGAAAAAAAAACGTCTGCTCCCAGTCCAGGTAACCTGAGGTGTTCTCAGTTCCGTGTTTACTTTAAAGGGTAGAAAAAGCAATGAATTCAATAAAGTGCAAAACCCGGCAGGTAAACATTCGAGGAAATAAATGAATTCCGCCGTGATGAGAAAGGTACGTCGACATTCCTTCTCACAGGGCCATCAATAAAGGCTGCACAGTGCCCGCAGCAAAACATGGGGCGCACGTTTCATCGATCACTATGTATGTGATCCATCACTCTACTGGCTCGATTAATAACTGTGCCTGCAAAACAGCGCAGTAAGCTACCTCTAATAAAACACATGTTGAAACGAAGAAGTCCACAATACTTGGCGCTTTCCTTCAGATGAGCAGTGTAAAAGACTTGTTTAACTCCCTTTGAGCCTTATTTTTAAGTAGTTGCACTCACGAAATATTTAATACTTCTCGGCTATAGAAATCTTATTGCAAGAAGTGTAAACTAAACCACGTCGATGATTATTGGTTAAAAAGTGCCACAGGGCCTGGCTGTAGGGTAATATTTGTGCTCACGTATTTCATTTTGCACCTTTAGCAGATTTGAGCAGAAAGTAGCTGAATTAAAAAACAAAACTATATTTCTGTGTTCTCTTCAAAGGGCAGTGCAAAAATCTTCCTAAAAGTTAAGTATAACAGAAGAGAAAATGACCAAAGTATAAAACAAACCAGAATCAGCTGTTTGAGGCAACCGCTCATAAACAGAGTCTGAACGATGGCCCACAATAAAGGGAGAAGATGGGGTGAAAAAAGTGCCTTTAGACCTGAGTTTTCTGGCTTCTTCACAGTGGTACTCATTATCACTGTAAATGTTCAGTATCCACCATCATTTAACATACTATGCACAAAACCAGATTTTCGCTTTACATTTGTAGTTAACGGGCGCGGCGCTCGGTCGGAAACAGACAGCGCAAAATACTTTAGACTTATTTTTTGCTACGAGGAGCAGAATTATGTGCATACAATATATTTGTTCGTCCCGAAATGCAACCATATTTCTTGTTTAGACGGTTCAAAGTAGAAGAAAAAAAATGAAAACTTTTATGATATCTTTGAGCCGTTTTTTCGCGTTACTCATGAAGCATTTCGTTAGATATATTTTTTTCTCTTGCAGCTCGCTTCCAGTGCTGAAGCTGTAAAACAAAGGCTAAATCACTGCAACATGACAACAGATTTATTTCTCGCAAAGAAAGGAAGTTCCAGCCAATAAATCGCCCCGCGATAAATGGCGACAAGCTTTTTTTTTTTTTACTGTTGTGATTGGAGAAAAGACATGCTTTAGTGTGCATAGAGTAGCGTGATTGCTGGAGAAGTGCGTTACGACGCTGCATTTTACAACCGGAAGAATACAGATGCGGATGCTTCCTCTACATTTCGGCTTCCTTTCAGATGTGTCAGAGGGGTGTGCTTTTTTTTTTTTTGCGCATTGATTTCTTTTTTCGAACCGCGAACGAGAGTTTGGCATGAGTTCCTAGCGCAGCCACTACGACGCATTTTGAACCGCATTAAAATGCCCTATACGACGAAATATCTGACACGGAACACGTTCGGCGGTTGGAAGTTCTATGACATGTCGCAATTAAAAAGGCAAATTTTCAAATGTACGGTTAAGATATACTCCTATTTCGCTCATGGCGAATCATCCTTTTTGCAAGAACATTGTAGAACGTCGACTATATGTTCTATCCTAGCTGCTAATCTGCCTTTTGTTTAGAAAGCATACACCTTCATTGCGTACTTCGGACGAAGGCTCCAAATTTCATTCTCTTACAAGCATCTAAACTGCTTGTGGAGTTGCTCAGGGTTAAAGACAAAACGCGAAGCAGCAGAATGCCTTCCTGAAGCATAACGTCTCGTGATATTTCACAGTGTACTGTTGCCATTGCGTCCTGCAGTGGATGCGGCAGCACGTGCAAGTTTAGACGTGTCTCCGAGTTTCTGGCAACCATGCAACTGAGGTGCACACGTTTTGGGGATACCGATGCAGCCGCACCGATTCCGGTAATTGCTGCAGGGAAGAGGTCTATCTGAAGAAAACAAGAAATAGGTCTAAGTGGTAAATAGTTTCCGCGATTTGATATCAGGGTAGTAATAATACCCCGAGCCTAATCTCACGGTCAGGCTGCAGATGCACGACGCGCATCTATAACGCAGCCTTTGCCTCTGTTGATTTATTTCGTCCAAGCTTCCTCTGCGACGGGCCTGAAGTATCTCTACCTATTTTTAGGCTTAGGATTTTTCCGGAGCAGCCTCTCCCAAGTCATATCGCTGTGGCCCTTGGGCTCGCGTACGGGCTGAAAGGGCTACTTAGTTACGTCTGCTGAGTAGGCAGTGCCATACTACCCAAGCTGGCGGTGGTCGTTCCTGCTTCTGCTCAGAGATTTTTTCGTTACCGAGAACTTCTTCTGCTTAGCATACATTTGTTTTATTTTAAAGCACTGTATATGCTTCAGGACGTTCTCAGCCAGTGCCAGTAAGCAGACCAAAAGGTACTATCAAGGCTGCGTGATACATAGCACGCGCCACGTTGTGAATTTCTTCAAGAATGAAAGTACTGGTTTAAGAATCCCTAGATGAAAAGCCTCTTTAAGGAGGTGTCTTACCGCTTACACATAAGAGAAAAACAGAATTGTAATTTTTGGAAGCGGGAAGATTATAAAAAGATTAAGGCCCATTTACCGAATAAATCTACACTCAGAATCAGTAGACCATATAATTTAAAGTACCTATATGTTCTAAGCGCAGTAAGTGGCTACCGCATCCGGTTACCAGCTTTCGGGAGATTACCAGGATGTTCCGAGAGGAAAGGTATAAACTGCCAGAACCGCACCCAAAACGCATCAGGCAACACCAGAAGATCCTGCGTCGAGCACTGGTGAACCACATGTACACCGCGGAACACGATATGCTCTGTCCTTTAATTTTGCAAAACAATAAAAAGTCACCCTGCCGCACCTTTTGCAGAATGCACAAAAGTTAAGACTCCTCCCCTTTCAGCCAATACCCGCCATGCCCAACCCCTTCAGCGATGGGAGGCCTTGTTATCCAGCCTCGCCCTATCGATTCAGCTCGCACTGACGGAGAGGGGCCAGGGGCTGCTGGGAACCTATGGGTCCCGCAACTATGGAACCACCCTGTCTAGGGAACCACCACCAATTTATTTCGGGCCTAATAAATGTTGGTTCCTCCTTCTCTTTATATGCGAGTAGCGATATTTTCGTTCAAACGGAAGCGAGCGTTTTTCAACGCCCTTTTTTTTTTTGCAGAGGAGCGTAATTGATTGCTCTTTCCTTTATTCTTTCTTCTTTCTGTCCTTTTTTAGTTACTAAGCGTAGAAAACTGGACTAGGTGGTTATTAGGGCAGTTGTGAGACACTTACATTAATCTAGCGACAAAAAAACACTCGGCGAAAGTTGAAGAGACAGCACGAACGCCGGACGAAAAAAAAAAGTGAAACCATGAAGCCAACATTAAGGCAAGCAAAGTGTGATAGGACGTGCAGAATGCAAAATTGCAAGACTAGACCAAGGCTACCTTCTAGCAGAAATGCACAAAGTCACTTTAAAGACTGTTTTCCCTAACTGCATTGTGACTGTAATACCTACAATCATCATCATCACCGTCATCATCACTATCCCTATTAGGATTGCTATCGACTAAACGCACCTTCATTGTCATCGCTATGACCGTAATTATTCTTATCACTAACTGCAGCGTCATTATCATTCCTACTATCATTGTTAGTATTATCACTACCTGCATGTTATTGTTACCATGACGCTTATGCTAGGCAAGGAGAAATACGATTGGTTTTTTAAGAGCCCGTTGTGGGGTAGCCGTAACAGTGCAAAGTGTTATAAAAGACTTTGTAGGGCCACATCAATCGTTCGGTATTAAACACCGTAGCATTGCAAAAAATGTGCCTATCACAAAAACTGTTCTTGAATGCTCTGACGCCATCGCAAAACGAGTTGTTTTTATGCAGCTTGACTTGCGTAGGCTTTCGGTCGAGTGTAGCACGAAATTATTTTCTCAATACTAAAAAATCTAAATGTTGGCTCGGTGATATCACAGGTCTGCGGATGGCGTATGAAAATTGTGTTGCACGTATCATTGCGAATAAGTGGTTATCAGAATGTGTGCCTGTCTGTTATAAAGTCCGGCAAGGTTGTCCGCTCTCACCTCTATTTTTTTTTCTATCTGTTTTGAGCCGCTTCTGTAATCATTGATACATATTTTAACGTGTCGGCGCTTTCCCTCTCCAGTGTACGCAAGTTAAAGTACTTGCTATACCGATCCATATATTGTGGAGGCCAAAGACAAGATGCCCTAATAATATTTAGGAAGATGCCAGTTAAATCGACCGTTGAAAGGTTTTTCTTCAAGCTTATTTCTAGTACCCTTCCCTTAAAAACATGGCTTGATGAGAAATGTGTATTTGTACCGTGAACACTCAGCTGCACAATCAGTAAAAAACTAGAGACATAGATCACGTTTTGATATGCTGCTGGAATCCTGTTGTAGCCACAACTCCATTACGCAAGCCTTTAGAACCGTCAGCGTGGCTGCGTCATGACCATTAAGCAGCTATGGGTAACGTAGTTGGCAGGCGGGGATTGCCAGCTGACGTGGCCTAGCACTAACTGGACATCGGGGTATTGCACTACGCCCAAAGTTGAAATGGCTCTCTTTATTTCCCTTTTCTTTCTTCAGAAATTTTAAGCACCAGATAATTTGTAAAACAACGAACGTTTGATTCTTCCTTGTTAGGAAGTTGGTACTACGTGAAAGTGTGGTTAATCTATCATAAATCGAAGGACTCACATAAGGTAGTTATTCGGCGTAAATCTGAAGTAATTTCAGGTAAAGACAAACTACGGTAAAAGGGCACCAGAAAGTGAGGACTTCTTGTTCTGAGACAGTTTGCCGCAAGTGGCGCAGCAGAGGATTCCGTGGAGACAAATAAAAGAGGCGTTGTTTTTTGTAGCGAAAAGTCTACTCTTTTTTTTTTTTGTAGCACTTTTTGTCTGTTTTTGTGGCGAAAGTCTAAATCTCTCTCAGTGCGCTGTTAGCGTGCGTCGTTAAGCTTTCTGCACATTGCTACTCACTAGATATCGTCAGACGTCTTGGTATAAATTCATAACAGTTTCACCCACGAGGACAACGCTACGGGTGCAGTTATGGTGCACTGAATTTCTTTTACGACCGAAGTACCTGACTGGTTATGCGATATTCCAACATACTTATTCAAGATAAAATCCTTGAAGGGGTGGCAGTATTTGGGTGTGACTGGAATAGAATTGAGTCCTTGTGCAATGCGAGGTGACTGCACGTCGACAAAAATTAGAACGCACAGCTCCCCTTTTTGTTTATCAATTCTTGCTTCGTGTGGGCGTCCGCCGTGAGTAAAGCACTCATGTTTCCCATTGCTGATAATCACACTGTTTGTTGCTCTCCATCTTTGAAATGTGGATGTCGCCCTACGGTGCACCCGTAGTACCACTAATAGGGGCTTTTATCAGCTGCGAGCCACTGTCCACATAGGCATGTAGACTCGCAGCATTTGCTATTCCAACTTCGCACTATATTTTAGTTTCGGCGAACACGGAGGTGTCTCCTCTCTACCTCCCGGCAACAATAGTGAAAATGGAAGCAATGTCCATAAAAAACAAATATATTGCATATGTACAGTCTGCAAGGAATCTTGCCCTTTATCGTTTCTCCCGTTGACATCGCATATCGTTAGTAGGAAAGAAAGCTGAGGAACTGAAATGTTACAGGAAAACTGCTATGAAGAGTAGCACTCCTGTTATAAACCTCTGTACCACAACCGCACCTGTGTCATTGGAAGGAAGCGTGCTTCAAATGCAGTCTAAGAGGTATAGAATGAGAACTGTTTCACACGGTGGTTTTTAACTTTGACCTCTGAGGAGCGGCAGCAGCTCAAGCACATGCGCCGCTTCAGCTCACGTAAACTTTTATAGCATCAGGTATTTCGGCTTTATTAATACTGCCAGCAGAATGGTCTTAATATTAATTCATAGTCGGTTACACTTACACGGCCCCCGTCACCTTACTTTAGGCTCACCTGTTAGGCGCTTTTGTTTATCACCAACTGCACAAACCACGATGATTGAAATTGGCTTCACCTCATGAAGGGTCTTGGTGCACAAAGTACGCTTTACAGGGTGTAGTGTCTATTTGGGGGGGATATGAAATATCGCTGGAGTGTTACGCACGTGGATCTATTACGCGTCATGAAAGCATGTATCATCAGCGGCATAAGAAAGGTGTTACATCGGGTGAAGTATGAGAGAGCTGCACTTGGAAGTTATCGCGGTGACAGTTTTATGCGATAGCTTATACAGGTCGTTCGGCCGATAAGCCATCGGCGTATTAGAATTAATAGCAGAAGTGGTGGTAGTGTGGTAGTAGCAATCGGCATCACTTTTCGGAAGTAATCGCGGAATGCGTAAAAATTTGCATCATGGTAATTTGCGGTTCTAGGGATTGGTGATTGCTAAACGTGTGATAGGCAACGAAGAGTATTTAAAACCATTGTTTTAATTGAATATGTTATGAATTAAAAAAATGAAAGTGAAAACACAATTGTAAAAAGGGGTTTTAGACATGTAGAATTGCTCAGAATGGAAAGGCAATGCTTGATGATGCTGATGCAAAAGGTTCACATTGTGTACGTGATCAAATAAAAATAGAAATATTTGAAAAATGAAGAGTTTGGAAAGGGGGCTTGAAGTGTGTAAAATGGCAAGATTGAAAAGCCCATTCTTGATGATGCTTAATAATATATTTAATTGTGTAACTCATCAAGTTTTAGTGAAAGAATTGAAAAACAAATGAAAATCGGAGAAACAGCTGATAATTTTTGATTTCCATTTCCATTTTCCCCCAACAACTTCAGATAAAGGTTGGAAAATAGAAGGACTCTAACACTTTGCAGCTAGCGTTATGGCGCGATTGTTTTCAGTTTATTATTTTGTTTTTGATTTTTTTTCCAAAATTTGACACAGCAATACTTAGCATCACCGAACGTTGGGAATCCATTCTTGGTAGTTTGACATCTTTAAACCACCTAATTATTAAACAATTTCAATAATTAGTCAATTACACACCCATAATTTTGTTATTTATCTTTGTTCATCATTGGCTTCTTTTATAAGCATTTTCAACCTTTATACCCTACCTTTGCAATGTCTTGTTTTTCTATTTGAACTGATATACTACACACTAGCCTCGTAACGATGGTGCAGTGGTTAGGGCACTTGACTTCTGTGTCCAAGAATGCGGAATCGAATCCCAGTCGCGGCGGGAGCTTTTCGACGGAGGTGAAAAATTGACGCCGATGTACTTAGTGGTGTCAGTGTACATAAAGAACACCAGATCGTCTAAACTTCCGAAGACCATGGCGTCTATCTAATGCGAGTCGATTTGGGATGTTAATCCACACAAACAAATCAATTGCAAACTGCAAATTTCTGTAACGTCAAGAGCATTCACTTTTCATTCTGAGTACCTTAGACCCCTGAACTCTCTGTATCCAAATTTTTTTTAAATTTTTATTATATTTCAAATCATTAATTGCTAACTATGCACTCTATATTTTACAAATTAGCACCAGCAAGCATGGATTTTTTATTCTAAGCAACATGACACCTTTTCTTCTTTAGTTCTTTAGTTTTCATTTTTTGAAATGTTTCGTTTATTTTATTCATAAATTGCACACAAATTTTAATATTTGTGATCATTAAACATATAGTCGTTTCCTTCTGAGCATTTAGGCATTTGAACCCCCTTTTCTAGCTTTTTGATTTTTTCTTACACAATAATTATGATACTTTCACCACCTTCTAATCAACTATAACACATCAATAATCAATGATCAATCACCAGAGCTAGAAAAATACCATGATTTATTTTTTTACGCCGACACCGAATATTTCAGACACGAAGTGCTGAAAATTGTATGGCTACCTACTACACATTATAGCTACTGTTACAAGTATTACTGCTAATACTAATAGTTGTGTAAGCGGTGGCTTGTTATTAGTTTTCTCTGCAGTTTTATGTAACAAGATTAGAATTACTGGAAAAAGTTCGGGAACGCTAAATCTACTGCGGTATCAAGGTGCTCTGGTACCCACTTTTTGCCCATTGCAAGTTGGCCGCCACCGGCTTAACGCCGGCCCATTGATAAGTATTCGGGCTTCAACTCCAGCAGCTTTTACATAGTATTGAAGAATCGCCATCTCAAAGCCTCCTGTGTGCCATCCGTGAAATCGTTTGAGATGAGATGTCACGACGTGAGCAGCTTGCTCGGCCCAATGGCTTCGGAGGTGATGCATATGCTCTTCCAACCTATGGGGGTGCGTGCCCGCCGATGTCCGCGAATGTCACCGACTTCGCCTGCCGCGAAGACCTACATACTCCACGACCAAAACCGGAAGAGCGTTACCAACAATTCTCTTGCCATAAGCGTAGAGATCCTCGTCCTTACTCCAGTCCTACATCGCGCCGATCGCCGGACAGCTACATCGTCCCGGAACCACCATCTCGATATTCGTCGCGGCCTACCATGCAGGAACCAGCTGACACGCCACTTTTTGGCCAACCTCTTCCGGTGTGCTACCGGCGTGGTGTCGCGGGTCACATTTCCCGCTACTACAATCGGCGTGCATCGTTCAGTAATCCCCCGACGGCATCGAACCGACGCACAATCCAGCCCTACATCGACAGCTATCGGCCAGAACATCCCTCCCGGAGGGGCCGTTTTCAAAACAAAGAGCTCCGCAGCCTTTCGCCAGCGTCTGACCGTAGTGTGACACCATCTCCGTCATTTCGTGTGCGCCGCTCCCCGTCTCCACGGCGCCGATCTCCGCTACCAATGACGGAAAGCTAGCCAGCGCGGCCAATGGAGGTGAGGTCTTTGACAATGTGCGCTGCTAGCTAATATTTCTCCGTTTGTGTGCATGCTAAATAACAAGGTCAATGTGATTGTTGATGGTTTGCCAACGATGGCGTTGGTATACACTGGTGCTACAGTTTCAGTAATGAGTTTAGATTTTAAGAAACTTTTGAAGAAGAACGTTATGTTTGTTTGGGACAAAACTGCTAATTTTTATGGAGTACGTGGAGATGTATTGTATCCAGTTGGGGTATGCAGCGTTAAAGTTTCTTTGGGGGGCACAGTATTTCCGGCGGAGTTTGCAGTACTGCCCCGATCTACACACGACGTAATCTTGGGGATTCACTTCCTGCGTATGTGGGGCGCTACAGTTGATTGTCGAACGGGAGAGCTACGTGTTAGTGGTTCTCTTCCTCGTGAACTTTTGGAAGAGACGTCAAATTGTGAAGACGTTTTGTGTGTGTGTGATGAAGCCGTCATACCGCCACATTCTGCAGTGTGCGTCCAGGTGTCCTGCTCCAGTACTATTAACGACTCTTTTGAGGCTACTGTGGCGCCTCGTAATTTTACAGTGCGTAAAAAAAATGTATTAGTGCCGCATTGTTTGGTTCGCGTGAAAGAGGGCCGTACCGGACCGTGGACTATAAATTGCTCATCGGAACCAGTTATTTTTCCAGCAGACTCCAAACTAGCTTCATGTAGCGCAACTCTCCCGAATTGTGTAGATGTCGTTACTCCTTCCCTAGACAACCCCGCTACTAACTCACCTGCTGACGGAAAGCTTCTTCCGATTATCAGTGCATTGTTGAACACCTTACAACGACAGAGATTGAAGAACCTCTTGTCCCAGCACCTACCCTTCTTTGATTTCGCGCAGTCCGACGGCTCGCAACGCTTTCCGCTGTCGAGCGCACGCCACAGGATTGATACGGGATCTGCCCATCCGATCCGACAAAAGCCACACCGTGTGTCGCCATCAGAGTGTAAGATCATCACCGAGCAGTCCAAGACATGTTGAACAGGGGCGTGATACAAGAATACTCCAGTCCTTGGGCTGCTCCCGTGATATTAGTAAAGAAAAAAGACGGAACATGGAGGTTCTGCATCGACTATCGTCGCCTAAACTCCATCATAAAAAGGATGTGTGTCCTCTCCCGCGCATTGACGATGCCATAGATTGCCTTTTCTCCGCGTCTTATTTCTCTTCAGTTGGGGTATTGGCAGATTCCGATGGACCCTGCTGACCAGGAAAAAACTGCATTTGTTAGGTAAGACGGCTTATTTGAATTTAACGTGATGCCCTTCGGCCTATGTAATGCGCCGGCCACATTTGAAAGATTTATGGACACAATACTTCGTGGCCTCAAGTGGGAAATCGGCATGTGCTATTTAGACAATGTTGTTAATTTTGGCCGGACATTTACTGAACATAACATGCGACTCGCTATTGTTTTAGATTGCCTGCAGAAGGCTGGCCTTGTCCTGAATTCAAAAACCTGCCGTTTTGGCCAACGTCCAGCGCTGGTACTCGGGCATCTCGTCGACCGCGATGGAGTTTGGCCAAATTCACAGAAGACTGCAGCAGTTGCAGCATTCCAACGACCACGGACTCAAAAAGAGCTCCGCAGTTTTCTGGGGCTGTGTTCCTACTTTCGACGATTCATCCCAAGTTTGCCGATGACGCCTACCCTCTGACATCCCTTCTACAAAAGGACGTCCCTTTCGACTGGACCTCAGATTGTGACGCGTCTTTCCACCAACTAAAGTTTCTGCTTACGTCACATCTCATACTACGGCACTTCAACCCCTCCGCTCCGACTTAAGTCTACACTGATGCAAGTGGGATTGGTGTTGGCGCTGTGCTTGTGCAACGTTCGGCAACAGGCGAGCATGTAATTGCGTATGCAAGCCGTTCCCTCAGCAAACCTGAGCGTAACTACACTGCTACGCAGCAGGAGTGTCTCGCTGTAGTTTTCGCTGTTCAGCGGTTTCGGTGCTACCTATATGGACGCCATTTCACGGTTGTGACGGACCATCATGCCCTGTGTTGGCTCGTCAACCTTCGTGATCCATCTGGTCGTCTGGCACGCTGGGCCCTTCGTCTGCAGGAGTACGATTTCACTGTTTCGTACAAGAGTGGCCGCAAACACGCCGATGCAGACTGTCTTTCACGTCTTCCTCTTCCTACGACCGAATGTGACTCTGCTGATTTCAATAATTACATTGCCTCCGTCGTGCCAGAGTTTCCCGATGCCTCGGCTCTGCGCACTGCGCAAGAGACCGACATAAGCCTCGAGCCACTGCTTGCGGAGGCGCGGGATTCCACTGCTTCCAGCCCATTTTGTCTCCGTGACGGCCTTTTGTACAAAAAGGCTTACTCAAGCACCGGCAGGAATTTTCTGCTTGTGGTTCCCGAGAGCTACCGCTCGTGCATCTTGCGTGCTATGCACGACGACCCCACTTCCGGTCTCCTGGGCTCTGCACGAACGCTCCATCGTGCCCGCGACCGGTTTTATTGGCCAAAGATGCGCCAGACGACTGAGCGATATGTGGCGAGCTGCAGTGAGTGCCAACCACACAAACGTCCTACGTCCACGCCCTAGGGCCTGCTGCATCCTGTAACTCCATCACGTGGCGCATTCGAGAAAATCAGAATCGACCTTATGGGTTCCTTCCCGAAGTCATCCGACAGAAATCGTTGGATCGTGGTTTGTGCCGACTATCTCACCTGCTACTGCGAAACGGCAGCTCTTCCTTCAGCCACCGCTCACCACATGTCCCTGTTCTTGCTCCGTTTTGTGATCCTCCGCCGTGGACCTCCGCGAGTGATCATCGGTGATCGAGGTCGCCAGTTTATGGCAGATGTTGTGGAAGAGCTTCTCCGTTTGTGTGCGTCACATTTTCGGCATTCCACACCATATCACCCTCAAACCAACGGCTTGACGGAGCGCACAAACCGCACACTCACAAATATGCTATCTAATTACATCGCATCTGACCACAAGAATTGCGATACTATGCTGCCGTTTATAACGTTTGCATTCAACACTGCAACACATGAGACAACCGGCTATAGCCCGTTCTTCCTGCTATATGCCCGTCCTCCTCGGTATTGTCTAGACATCATTCTTCCTAACTCCGTCCATGACGAACCTTGCATCGCGGAAGCTCTTTGTCGAGCCGAAGAAGCTCGCCGTCTCACCCGTTTGCGAATTCTCGCTTCGCAAGAGCGTTCAAAAGCTCGATATGATAGCCGGCATAACCATGTGACTTACGCCTCTGGAGACTTAGTGTGGCTTTGGCGACCTCTCCGAAAGCGTGGTTTAGCCCAAAAAATGTTGAAACATTACGCTGGCCCTTACGTTGTGCTTGAGCGCGTCAGTGAACTGAACTACCGAATAGCAAGTATGACAGCCAGTGGTCGTCGCTCAGTCAGAACCGAAGTTGCCCATGTCGCCCGGATGAATCTGTCACTCTCGTGGAAACGAATAACTACCTCGCCCGGGGAGCTTCGTCTGCCCAGGGAGAAAATGTAACAGTACAGAAGAAGATGAAGCTTACAACACAAGTGAAGAAGAAAGACGTTGGAGAAAAGACTCTCGTGTCGGACGCGCTGCCGTTGACCAGCTGAACTACATGCAATAATTCTTTGCTATCTACAGCCGAATACCAGCATCTTATATACTCATGGAAAGTTCGAGCATGTAAATCACGGCAGTGTGAGGTAACGATGACTCTCCTGAGATGCAGGATTCCTCGCCTAAATCTTTATTTATGCAGATGCGGGATCAGCCCCACAAACCTTTGTGAGGCTTGCGGTGAAATTGAAAATATTGATCACTTCCTTCTCGCTTGCCGAAGGTTTTCACTTTAGAGGAGGGTACATTTAGAAACTCCAATTGCACGCTTGGGATCTACATTGTCGGTCCCGCTTCTACTCTCCTTCGGTGCGAGTGCGAAAGGATTTGCGTTGCCTCAAATTTGTCAGTACTTACATAACTACATCACAGCTACGGACAGATTCCCTTGTTAATTGCATTCCAAATTTACAAAACTCAAAAATTTTGCTTTATATTTTTTTCATTCAATAACTTTCGTGATCTTAAATCTCATGTTTTTGTTTAGTTGTCACTTACTTTATTACACTAATTCAGTTTGTGTAGGACATTTGGCAGTCCACACTGAACCCTGGCCAGTCCCCCCTTCGTGGGTATGTGCCAAATATCAAGGAAGAAGAAGAAGAAGACCAGCTAAGCTCCCTGCCCTATCGTCTTGTTGTTCAGCGCTCCGACGTGTTACCCCCGTCGTAACAATATTCTTGCCGGTTGTCGGGATTGCGGTGAGAATATAATACAAAATTTTTATTTTGTCAGTCAGAGCCACAACTGGGCAAAAATATCTCCCTCAGTACTGACCTTGCTTCTCTTACATGCGCCGCATAGGTGCTGTCTAAACCCAGCTCATATGCATGGTTCACAGGAAGGGAAAGGCGCAATATCTGTATACTGCGCCTATACTGCGCCGTAAGGGAAGGGATAAGGGTTGGAGAGAAAGTGGAAAGAAAGAGGAGGCGTAGTGAAGGGCTGCTGAGTAATTTCAGCCACCAGGGTATCTTGCCGTGCGCTTACATCGCACAACGCACGAATGCCAGTTCGTTTCCCCTCCATCGAAACGCAGCCGCAGGTAGTCGGTATCGTACGCGCCTACTCTGGCACAGTAGGCTGGCATTTTCACTACTGCAGCACTGCGGCGGAATAAACCCAAGTTCTTGTTTACTGTCAAGCATTCACTAACAATCTCATGACGTTACCACTATATCGCCAAGTATTATAATACAATCGCACAAGGTGACAGATGGGTTATCAAGACAGTAACTCACGTATTCTTCTCAAACGATAGAAAGCATATTAGATAATTACAAAACATTGTAATGATTGAGTGGTGAGACAACTAAAAAAACGCGCATGTCTATATCCACGATAACCGTGCATCAGGCAGCAAGATTTATTTGTTGTTTGTGAGCAGAAAATGACCATGACGGAGAACGCACACTCACAACTAAATTTTAGATGCAAATACAAAATGAAAACGAGAACCTCCATTGTCCTCGCAGTCTTTACGTGCTTGTTAACAACGAACACATACAAAGTAGCCTAACCCAATCTCTGACGAGTATAGCCAGAAAGTAGATACAGAATGATATCAATTATGGCTTTTGCAGCAAATCAAGCGCCTTCAGCAGAATATGCCGGCAAATAAACCGCTCACCTCTTAATGAGTGCGGGGTATCTGGGTGCGGAACCGACATTATTTTTTCAGCCGAAGAACGCATTTGATCTGTCGTGTGAAAAAATGTTCTGGAACATGAAGCGATGACGGGGGGCGTGTCTCGGGTACCTGTGAAGAGAAATTAAAATTTAGTCAAAAATGACGCATATTGAAAGGGCGCTCACCGAAATCAAAATTCAGCCCTCGGGAGTTTTGGTGCAGTGCTTGCAGTTCTCGAAGGAAGAACGATAGTAAATGATATTTCCATTCGCGAACCTTTCCCATCTATTAGCAATTGCACACCAGACGTCTCCCTCGCCTGTTTTTGCCGAGCGCAGCGGCATTTTTTCCTCTGTTTCAAGCCGTTATAAATTTCAGTTGATGCTCGCTTTGCCACTCTGGATACATGTCGAAAAGAAAAAAAGTTATATTTGCTTTTTTCTAATAAATCGTTGTATTCCATGTCTGGTCGTTGCCTATAGGGCAGTTGGCGCGGAAGGAAAGGACAATGTTGTCTGGGAAGCTCTGCTAAGCATACAGAATAACGTAGGCGACGACTAAGAACCAACGACAATTGCTATATACCGGCGGCATGTTCAGGTACGAGTGAACGCCGTTCCCAAGCTTCAGGCAGGAGCGCCGCAGCGCTTTTCCATGATGCCTTCAGTAGGGCGTCTACGGCTAGCGTGTTTCACTTCCAAATGCCACTGACATTCGGGCAAGGGTACCCTGCGACGGAAATTACGTCCACTGTCATGCAGCCGGGCACTTCGCTGCGGTTGGATCAACGTTCAACGAAGAAGCGAACTTTGCCTGGGTTTATAAGCAACGACGATGTTTACCAACACCTCCTGCCCACTTTCGCTGCTCTTAATATCACTGAGCGACACTATCTCTGGCTGTGTGCGATCTTGCATGGTGGCTACACAACGCGATAAAAAAGCTCACCCCGAACTAAAGCGAATTCACTGCTGTACTTCGTGGCGTTTATTGTTTGCGCTCCGTTCTCTGGTTTCCGTCTTTCTCTGCACTTTCATTTGGCAAAGCAGTAAGTCGTCATTACAAAGTCGTGAAGTTCGGGCGTCCTTGAGAAGCGTCAACCGCCTTCGCATAAAAGACTCTTTTTAAAGCATTGGCAAAATGCTTCCAATCCTGCCTCGCAGAGAAAGTGCCACTTGGCGTCATAAAAGGCCGAAAGAAAGATTAGGCAAGCTCCACGCGCGAGGATGGTAATGTACCTGAATTCTTCGTACGAGTCTGTGCTTTAGGTTTTGTGTGTTCCCTAAGAGCCGGAAAGCACGTGTATCACGTTCTTTGTTCTCTTGCATTCCTGCCTTATTATGTTAGTTCAGGATGGTGGTAGCGGACGGGCTGCAAGTGCTCAGTCTGTTTAGATTTAGAAGTGCTCAGTTGTATTTGAGCGATATTGGGGTGCGTCCTGTTGAAACGAGGATACAAACGAAGACCTTGACAACTACGCGTTCGCAGTACGCGCTCCTAAATTTGCGTTAAATACGCACTTGTGATACGGCGCTCCGCCGACGAATGTAATAGCACTCGTTTTCAAAACAACAAATTCAAAGGGGGCGGGCGAGCAAATTGAGAATAGCCAAAGAAAGGAGTCGGCTTAAACATGACACCGCCCTTTGCACAGCTGTTTCATTCGACAAATTTTAGGAATTCAGAGAGTCCCTTAGAGTTTGGCATTGTTAAGGACTTATATATATATATATATATATATATATATATATATATATACATCTTTTATATATATATACATCTTTTATATATATATATCGCCTTTCGGCCAGCGATACCTACTCGTAGTTCCCAAGACGTTGTGCATGGACGTATTGCGTGTTATGCCCGATGATACAACTTCTGGGCAGTTGGGATCGGTTCGAACACTCCACCGTGCTCAAGAAAGATTTTACTGGCCCAGAATGCGCTCGACGATTGAACAATACGTTGCCAGTTGCAAGCAATGTCAACGCCACAAACGTCCAACTGCAACTCCGTCTGGCTTGCTGCACGGTGTGAAGACCCCGACAGCTCCGTTTGATCAAGTCGGCATTAACCTCGTAGGTCCGTTTCCGAAGTCCGTGGATGGAAATCACTGGATTGTAATCTGCGTGGACTATCTCACACGTTACTGTGAAACCGCCGCTCTTCCATCTGCTACGGCGCATCAGGTGTCGCTTTTCTTGCTGCACTCAGTCATCTTACGACACGGGCCGTCACGAATTGTCATCACTGACCGGGACCGACAATTCACTGCTGATGTTGTTGAAGAGCTCATGCGTTTATGCGCCGTAACGTTCCGACACTCGGCGCCATACCATCCCCAGACAAATGGCTTGACTGAGCGCGTCAACAGAACGCTTATCAACATGCTAGCCATGTATGTGGACGCAGGGCATAAGAACTGGGACACCATACTACCCTTCATCACGTATGCGTACCACCACGCATGAGACGACTGGGTACAGTCCAATTTTCCTGCTGTATGCAAGACCGCCACCCTACTCCCTGGTTACTATCCTGCCTTTCACAAGCCGTGAAGACCCCTGCCTGGCTGAGACCCTGTGTCTCGCCGAAGAAGCTCGGAGAATCGCCCGATTACGGTCTGGTGCTTCACAAAAGCGTTCTAAAGTGCGATACGATACCAGTCACCGGCGGGTCACGTACTCTGTAGGTGATTTAGTCTGGCTATGGCGTCCAATTCGGCGCCGTGGTCTACATCAAAAACTCTTGGCCCACTATGACGGCCCATATAGGGTTGTCGAACGCATTAGTGATTTAACTTATGCAATAGCCCGCCTGACAGCATCGGGTCGCCGGTTTGCCAAAACCGAACTATGTCATGTTGCCCGCTTGAAGCCGTGTCAGCCTCGCACGACTCACGAACACGCCCAGAGGGCTTCGTCTGAGTAGGGGGGAAAAATCACGCAAATGACGACGATGAAGGATTGTGATGGTGGGGCAGAAGAGGAGGAAGAAGCGTTGGTTTTCTGGGCGCTAGTAGGCTTCATAGAGGAGAACAGAAACAAAACATCATCTTGTTCTGCTACATCAGCATTGTAAATAAACACCCCTTCTTATTTCATAGTAACAATAT